>CAJQUW010011302.1:0-57575 GCA_907163375.1 Prostheceraeus crozeri | reverse complement strand
GTGACTCATTCGAAAAGGTTGAGTTCGATGCTGTGGACAAGTTATGAAGCTGCATGAGAACTCGTGTACAAAAACTGACTGGGCGGATCGGGTTGGTCTAATGATATCAGGTCGATAATTATTTGAGTTCATGAAGTTGAATTTCCTAAACCATGCTGTCTCTTTTCCACTTGATTTTTGAACTTTTCTTGGATATGACTATGTATGGATTTTGTCTTCCAAACAATTTGAATTGTTTAAAATAATGCTACAACACAACTACTAGGCTTTCCCAAACTTTTTTTACCAAATGTGACTAACAGCCAATGCAAATTTGGACATTGAAACAGTTGCGATGAAAATATCGTAGTTTTGATGAAAAACACAAACGTAATATATTTGATAATTATGGTTTTCATGACAATGAAAAGAGCAGGATGACAATTATTCCAAATTACACCAATATGTGAGAACGGTTGACTTAAGTTGGTTCTGAGACAATCCGTCTATAATAACTGATATTATCGAAATGTTAAGACAAAATAAGCGATGATGAATTTTAAAAACAATATGCTTGCAGTTCTTGTCGCTGAATACAAAATTCGTGATGCATCATTTACACCTTATAAAGATACGCATAATGGAGGACTGCCGAATGATGGACGTCAAAGATGAAGTTTTAAGGCGATCCGCATCGATAATTTCTGTCACTGATTCACCGAATGATTAGTCCTCCCGTCTCTGCAAATACAAGCAATATTCATAAACAGACATGAAAGACAGAAATCTAAAATAGACTGTTGACAAGTAAATACACCTCACGAGACGGAGAATGTAAAGCAGGGTTGTTGTCTATATTGTTATCACTGAATGATAAACAAACAATGCGCAATTATTTACATACATAAATCAAAGGTTAAAGAATAGATTGAATGCAAACGTATAACCTAGACAAATATAAAAAGACAAAAACTAAAAGCGGATAGTTCTAACTAACAAAGCCCTTGGACTTGCATCACACTCAGCAAGAGAGATGTTATGCTGTTGGCACATCTCTCTCATATGGTCAGCATATATCTGAAGGGACTTTCGCTCTGCTATCCGTTGAAGTGCCATCATCATACAATCGCCTGATACACCATACGAGTATACTGCTATAGTAAATGGAATGCTTTCGAGAGATTTTGAATAGAATAGAATTTATTCGCATGCATGTTTCAATAGCGTCGATGGCCACCATCATTAGTGGATAGAGATAAAAGACAATTAAGGTCCTAAGGGTCTATTTTATACAAATTTACTATCATTGAAATCTCAATAAAGCAGAAGATGGTTTTGATTAGGTGTTGCTCTTCAGTAATTGGTTCTTGGAGGTAAAATATTTGATGTACAGCTTTGAAGCTTTTGCGTCACTACTCCCCATACTTGGGGGCTTGGACGGTGCTGACATAGACTTATGGAGCGCTGTAGTACTTTTAGTCCGGATGCCCTTCCTGCCGACTTCCTATGACACCTTCGGGACTCGACCTCTCTACCAAAAGATCGCTATGCCAAACACTTAACCACTGTGCCACGGAGACCACGAGTACAGCGTTTCAGAAATTTTCGTATATGGCGTCTTCATCATTGTTTTGAAATTTTCTTTCTTCGGTGCATGCTCCTGCATTGAAATCTTGGATGGCGGTCATCAAATTTAAACATCTCTCAAAAACATATTGCAAAAATATTTTTGCAACTACATCATTTTGCACCTGACGTTGGTCTTAGATAGAAGGTTAGTTTTCAAATAAGTCTAATTCAAGTCTAACAAAATGTGTTTCTCCTGCAATGTTATCAACTCCGGCTCGATGGCTCCACAACTCATTGAGGGTTTTCCATTCCTTTGTGCGAAAAAATGACACGTTATAATAAACATATGATTCTTGCTTTCATAGCAATCATTATCAGTGTGAAATGAAGAAATCCAAAATTAAAATGAGGATATAAAATCTCTCTTTAATAGAATTTCTCGATGAACAGCGCTCCTGCTTTCCTTATCAACCAGAAGGCATAGCTTGATAGTTAGTTTGGCACGTATGAGCACAGGAAGAATCCATGGTTGAAAAGATTTGAAGTTCTCTAACAAACCAAAGTCTGATTGTTTGACAAGGATTCTTATCAAAAATTGCAATGAATATTTACGGATGAATAATATACATACGAATACAACACAATCCAAGCTACGGTGCTTGGACGAACCTGAACTTGAATACTATTGAAATTTATGCGAAGATGCCCGCTTTATAAATGTTCATCTATGTTGTATGCGATTAGCTATTGAACTTCGAAACAAATATATTATGATCGAGTCATTCACACTTTATCGAAAATCTTACATTCTTGCCAATTGAATATTCAACTGAAAAATCTAATGTTTTAGTGGCCATCGCGGAGTAAAATGATTTTTTTTGGTTTAAAATTTGGCTTAGTGGCCCTTCTTCGCGCAAAATCAAGAAATAAAAACTAACCAAATTTACAAGCAACCCAAATTTTCGCACCGAGGCTTGATCTCGAGCAATACAAATTATGTGTACCTAAATAATAATAATAATGTTTAAATAATCTTGAACCAAAAAAATATTCAACTGACTCTTGCACACATAAATATACTTGTAGAATCCCGAAAATCACACACGGGAACTATTCGAAATTAAAAGCTGTCAAAATTACAGATAAAGCATATCTCATATCTCAAAGAGTTCGGTTAATAAATGTGCTTAAAGTATCAAGGACTTTTTCAATCTTATTTTATTCACTATTTTCTGTTACCTTCGCTTGTTTTTCGATTATTTTCTTCTTCCTCAATCGCCACATCGCAGCTTCTCTCAAATTACGAGCTTCCTCCTCAGCCTTCCTTGTCCTTGTCCTTGCAGTAGCTGCCCTTTGTTTTTCTTCGACACGTCAAATCAAACTCTTTTCTTCAATTTTGCTGTCGCTCCTTCTCTAACTCTTCTTCTTCTTCTTTTTTCTTTCTGCTTAGTTCTCTCCGCCTCAGTTATTTTCCTTTTTTCTTCTCTTTGTACGCACTCTTTGTATGTTGTGACATTTGTCGCAATTCGTCTGAAAGAGGGACTTCAAAACATGCCTTATTCCGCGAATTCTAATATGATTTCGTAAACGTGAGTGCTCGCACACTTTGTTGATCCAGACTGGTTCGTTTTTCATCAAGAAATCCGACAGCATGCTGAAGAGTCTTTAGACATCTGAATTCTCGTGAGGAATGATCAAACAGTGGCGAACTAATCGTTTCAAGATAGGAACGTTCAGTTGGCTGGTGACCCTCTGCCAAAAACTAAGTACACTCTCATCGGGTAACGACTCGACCTGAGGCTTGATATTTCGCAATTCACATCTTAATGCCATTAGATCGGCATCTTGAAAGACATTTGAAAGCTTCTTTGACACGATGATCGTCCACGTTTCATAGTAAATGGATGTAAGGTTTTTCGGGTCAAGGAACCTAAGATTTCGCAGTAATTTATTCGCGGACGGCAAGTAGTGCACCAGGTGCTGTGTACAGGAGATGTAAAATGCTCGCACTTGTTCATAAAACCCTCTTCTTTCCTGTTCGTTGAGATTAGTTACCAATTCGGAAGTCCTTTCGCTAATAATGATCTTCCGATCCGGCAGAATAGCATCCGTATTGGAACTTTTCCATGGCTCTTTGATGTCAATGTGATCTTTTTCCTTATACATTTGATAAGAAGAGCCATTTGATGAGAAGATTTGACATACTTTGCCATAAGTCATGTATGAATCAACCATCAAGCTGGAATATCTTTTCAAATTCCCTCAGATGTTTTAAAACGGTGGCAAAGAATTCTAGTATGCATTCAGCAAGATGATCTGAAAGTGCCTCCTGAATTCTTCGGATTCGATCCTTCGAACAGAACGTGACTTCGCCTTGTTTGACTTCGCCACAGTTACAGCAAAAAAATGCTTCAATGCTTCCACTTGTTCTAACAGTCGTTCGATCACCTCCAAACACTGCAACCATCGTGTATCTATAAGGCGCAAGAATTTGCGCTGCTCCACGTTCATAAGATTGTCACTATGTTTATATTTCGAATCGAAGTCCTGATACCGAAAGTGTGAAACTGTTCTTGATTATTAAGAAATGTTCAACCGAACATAAAGCATCGACAGTAGCACATAACAAATTTTGCGCAGAAGAACATGAAAAACTTACGCAGTGCTCAAATTTTTTTACGCCAATTAATGCAATGAGTAAATTTACGCAGCGGCCCGACCACTGGTCAGGCATAATCACAAGCACTTTCGGACCACCATGTAATAAGGTATAATACAACATTTTTAAAAGCGCCATTAGTGTTCTTAGAACTTTAGACATGTTCCTAGGCTTAAGGGACCGTTCTATCGAGTTCCAAATAAACAAGTTAAAGTTTACACATAGATATCTGAAATAATCGCGGATTTACAGGGGAATAAATTTAAACATTTAAAAACGGCTTTAAGTAGCTTTCAAATACCGAAAAACCCCTTGCTCACCTAACATGAATCCGAACTAAAAGTAAAACATTATTTGATCCAAAATGTCCTGAAATGATCATAAATGTTGCTTTGATGAAGCTTTTGCTTCCGATGTTATATAACAAAATATCATGATTTAAAAATTAGTTGAGAAATAAGAACATTTCAGTAATTTGTCATGAAAACAGGAAAAACATTATTATTACCTACTTTGATTGATAACCGAAAATTTATCGAATAAGGAAATTTTGGGTCCGAATTCTGGGGGCATTTTGTCTTCGGGACCGTCATTATACTTACGCCTTCAGGGGCACCATCATCATCATTCCGTCTTCTTGTGAGGGGTTCCTTAGTTTCCGGTCTACATTATCTCAATCGATTCTTCTCAAAATTTCCACATATATACATTAGTCAAGAAATGAATTTATTCAAAGTAAATAACACTAAAAATATACAGCAGCGATGCTGAAAAACTCACTTTGTCACTTTTTCGTCCCAAAATAACCATCAAATGTCGGAAAACTTCGATGAAATCGATGAAGAGATCAACTGCGTGCCTAGAAGAACGACGACCTATTAGCATGATCATTTGTAATGGGCCATTTCCAAACGTGAGCAACACTGCATTTGTTAAAACTCATTGTCTATCATGCGATAATATTCACCAGTTATGACAGTTGTCGTTCACATGTATGCTAGTTCCGCCGGGGAGGCTTCTATCTACATGGTGTCCAGATGGATCTGCAGACTCTTATTGAGATCGTGCGTGTTATAGTTCAAAAGAATCGTTTCGTTAAGTCTTCAGACCACGAGCGACAGTTAACATCACATGTTTGGACTTATTTATTGCAATTATTTTTCAAAAATTATAGACGGCACATTCAACTGAACGGCAACTTCTGTTGTATGGAGACACGTAATAAGAATCTTTCAGAAATATTTCAATTTTTGTCGATGTTCCAGCTGCTATATGAAAACATCAGACTAATTTGAAACACTCCAAAGTATCATGATTCGAATGCGAAATAATACAAATTAGATTTTCAATTGCTATGTCTGTTTATGTTTGGAAATAGCCAATAATAACTTTCAAGTTCTTACCAGATGAAATCTTCATCTCCATGTCGCCTCTTCTCAATTACTAATTGGGTATCGTAGAGAATGAAAGCACAGAATACAGCTAAACCAATGTAAAGCTCAGCCGTGAAGAGAAGCTGAGAACGGACGAAAATATTGATAATACTCGTCAACATCAGAACTGATAGCATTGAAAGCAGAGTACCTGTCAACGGAAAATGAGATTCTAAAAATACATCTACTATTCAGTAGTGGTCTCAGTGTCACAGTGGTTAGTGGTCTAGAGGTCGAGCCCCGAAATTGTCATTGGAAGTCGGCAGGAACGGCATTCGGACTAAAAATAGCACAACGCTCCAGAAAAGTCTGACCAGCACCGTCCAAGCCACCAGTATAGGGAAGTAGTGACGTTGAAGCTTTATTTACCGTCGTACCCAACATGGATGGAACAATCGACGTTAAATGGCATAAGTAAGTGACTTCATCATTTGAATCCGTCGAATATCCTGAGGGATTTATTGATAACAGGGAATTCCATATGAAATCGAACGAGAACATGTAAAACTCCCAACAAATCATCTTCGACTTCGCTCAAACAAAGGCTTGAATCGTTAGCTAGGCTATGCAAACTCCCTAAGCTAGGCAAACTTTCCAAGATGTTCTTTGAAATACGGACCAAGCCAATGGAGTAGCCAAACTTGTCCTTCTTGTGTTGAAGTGTACATTAATCGATCTGCACCAGACAAAATACCAAAAATGGATTTTTTTGCTTTATATTCAGGTGTATAAAAACAAAGCAAAATTTCGAATACTTTCTGAACTAAGTTGTTTTCCTTTTATGGGTCAACATAAATGAAAATTCTAAAATATTGCTGAGGATCTTGCCTAAACTTTATAATGCCAAATCAAAAATATTTGCCATTTTGCTACCTTTGTCTGGAACTTGTTGGAAGTACCACGTATGCCGGGAGGAAATTGCGAGCTCTAGCTCATACATTTCATTACAATATAATACTAGCAGTTTATGAAATTCAAAACATAACGGAAATGTCAATTAGAATATAAGGAAGAATGTGGCGCCTGTGGCGATACACAAAAACGCCAGGCTTGCTTCATAGTTTGATACAATGACATGCACATCTTCAACTTGATTAGTGACTGATGGGATGCGCTTGAAAAAAGGTTGAGAGTATTGGTATTCGTTATTCGTACCAGCTTTGCGGCTACCAACAGTTGTCATAGCAACGATCAAGGACAAGACATAACTGCAAGTCAGTAACTAAGTAATTAGTAGGAGCTGTTCAGTGTTCAACGTAGTGCTCCTAGAAGTGAGGTTAGGCGGCGATTTCAAGATCTGAGAAGAGATCTTCCCAATCTAAAGATTTCGAGTTCGAAGGATTTAGCAACGACCACGTCCTCAATTAACGCGCAAAATGTGAACCACTGTCGGCTTAGCATATATTCATCTTTGCTTAAGACAACACAGAGAAAAGAACAACTTTCCACAACATCGTTGAAATATAGTATAGAAATCTACAATATTATCTATTTTGTTTTGTTAACTATGATTAGATGCTGAATTTTGGATTTGTGAACTCTGGTTTACTCACCGCCAAGGTAAAGATAGCTTCTGTCTCTCGTCATAAGGGCAGATAAAGAAAAGCAGGCGAATATAACAGCCGTACCCAAAAAGGCGGTTGGAACGATGGACGGATCAATTTGCATCACAGCCTCTGTCAAAGGACCCAAGCCAAGACCTGTGTGGAGAGATGAGAAATAAATAAGGAAAGATACATCAAAAATCGTTATTTCAGGATGTTTCAAGAATGCTGATGAGATACAAAACTTACGTCTGCGTTACACGTGCCACACGGCCTATCCAACACGTAATGTATCAATAGATGACATACTGTGTCATATTGCGAGTCCACTACGAAATTACATGTAAGCACGCCATGAAACACAATGATTGCCGGCCCCTATACATGTGCGAATCATGCTCACCTTGGCCGGGCTCGATCCAGTTTCAGCCTCCCGGATGATCGGGTAGCACGGGGTGGCCCCTCAGTCCGTTGCTTCCACATGGCTCGGTTGGAGGCCATGTCTTCGGTTATCGATCTGACCTTCATTCCACTCTCATTCATCACAGTGCGAATCATAATTAGGGTAACACGGAACTAGAGAGTGACAATCTCAAATTACATCATCCTACGCATTGCTTAGACTGAACTTCACTTTATTTCCACTTCTAGGATGTCTACTCCACATCGCCTCCTTTACCATTCTGATTTTGTAATTGCTTTCCTAATCAATAATTTTCTTTGAATTCTCATATAGTTGATGGTCTCAGTTCATGACATGATTGTTTATTTCTAAATGTGCATCAAGGTTTCTTACATTTCTCTTATGCTCTTCTACTCTTTTCTTCTATTGATCTACTTAACTTTTCGTCATATTTCTATTTGCTTTTAACACATCTAAGCTTATAAACCAATCCATGTTGCTGACCTTTCTCAGATCTTTTCTTCATTAAGTCTTGCTTCTATGTTCCAATAGGTTTACAGCCTGTTATTCGGTAGAATTTCGTTAAAATGCCCTTGATTAATTCGTATAACTTTGGCACATATGGCATATATTGATTATATTGGATAAATAACAAAATTAATATGAAAAATTGTGGTCCTTTCTATTTTTTTCAATTTCATTTTTTACATGCATGTAAAAATTCATTTTTTACAGTTGCATGTATTTTTCCAAGTAATTTACTTTTGTAAAATAGGACTAGTCGTACACATGCTGCATGCAGCGAATAAAGTTGATTGATTTTTCTTGATTTATTAGCAAAAAATACCATAAAGCAAATAGAAAATCTTCGAGTCGTAACCGGAACATAGGTGCGATGTCGCAGAATCGATGATTCTGCAGTACGCCACAGTCCTGTTCACAATGTCGTTTCGTCAGTGTACTGTGTTACACGTCACATGATTACCGTGTCACGTGTTGTATGATCTTTGATTTGAGTACAAAAATGAACACAACCAAGTGTGCTACCTGTTTTTCATTCTGCATCAGAAAAATCAAAAGAGTGCAAGCCATAAGCTAATTCTGTGAAGTCAAACAGCATCGCGTAACTGATTACAGGATACATGCACCTATTTCAACTACGTGTAGTTTTAAAATCCAAGACCTATTGTCCTTTCATGAGCTAATGTACAAATCAATTATTTTTTGTTAGCTTGTGCGCTTTATAAATGCTCTAGCAAATAAGTAAATAAAATATATTAATGAGAAATACTATCGACTAAACATGAATCGCAAAGTGGAAGGACAGAGGCAGAAAAACATCTTTTCTATGATAAAATGGCAAATGAGTGGGAATTACAGACTAAAGAAGAGCTGGTGTTAGGTTTTAGTGATTTCAACGGCTATGTTGGAAAGGAAATCGATGGGTTTGATGTTGTGAAATGAGGGAATGGCATCGGCGTGAGAAATTTAGAAGGGAAGCGATTACAAGAGTTTTATGAAGAAAAAGAGCTGTGTGTGGAGAACACATGGTTCCGAAAAAAATATAAGAGGAAGGTGACTTACACTGCGTGAAGGAATGAGACTGAGATCGACTGTGATAACTTGACCGGAAAATCGAAAGCACCGTAAAGACGTGAAGACAATCCCTGGTGAATTCCAGCACAGATTTTTGACTGCTGACTTTGACAGAACAAGAGTAAAGAAGATTGTGAAAATGAAAAGCTTCTCAAGAAGGAAAATCTGGAAACTGGATGATAATGCAACGAGGATTCAATTCCAAGAAAGAGTACAGGACCTCGTGGATGTTGAAGCAGCAGATGTCTTTTACCGTCAGCGTGGTCTAGTGAAGAGGGTGCGAGCTTGTCTCTACCGCGGACTTCGGCTCCATTTCTGGTCAGGTGAGTGCGGTCGGGAATCAAGGGTGTTGAAGTCTCTTGTTGACTTAATAGTTCTCTTCATTCTCTTAAGATATTCAATGTACTACGACAGACCTTTGTTGTCAAGGGACTTTCTGCAAAGAACTTACTGATGCTTTACTTATTGTTACAAATTTATGAATTGTGTAAGTTCCACCGTTACATGTAGTGTGCCTCGGTAATCACGTTACCTTTTCATTTCTACAGCCTCATGTCTAAATATGCAGAGGATGTTGTGGCAGTTTTACCAATATTGTTGGGGAATGTTGAAGGTTTTGTCAAACATGAATTAGATAATGTAAATAATTGGTGTCAGACTCATGGTCATCTTTGAATAGTGGAAAACCAAATGTTTATTTATAGAACGAAAGACAGTCATATTTTCTCCTTCGAACGTTGATGTTGTCGATCACTTGATGATTCTTGGTGATTTTTACAACGCAGATCTCACATGGGAGTGAATTATTTGTGTAAAAAAGCTCGTCAGCGTCTTTATGTAATCAAGTGTATGAAAAACTATATAACAAAACCTGAGCTTATCATCATTTGTAATGCCAACGCTTTGTCAACTCTTGAGCATAATTCACCTTTATTAATCGATATCAACAAAAAGTGCTCGGAAAAAGTTCGGTGGCGGTCCCACCACATTATCTGTGGAATGTGACAAGTTTACACCAATTTACATCAGAAGAAATGCTGCTGCCTTTCGGTGTAGACTATCGTGATATTCAGAAGTCAAATAATCTTTTGTTTGATTTGGTCCCTCCTATATTTACCAGATCTCGACATCATCAGATGCTGGTTGTGCCCAATATTCCTACCTTAAGCCGTTAGTCATCGTTCATGCCATTTTGTACAGAACTATATAATCGCAGTTGTAATATAAGATCATTTCAGAAATTTGCTGTTCGTTCAATATATCTTCTAAAGGTATTTCCATATTTCTATGCAAATCTTATGAAATTGATTGACTTTTATTGATTTAAAGTATGCACTTCCTATCCTACCAGTCAACTAAGTTTCGCGCATCCACTAAGCCAACCATAAGTGAAACAATACAGTCATTGCTATGATAACTATGCTTGCTATTGCAGTCCTTACACATGAATATTATTGCTAACAGTAATGACAAAATTAGGTGCTGCACTGCAGTTCGCCTCTGACGTTAACACGTGCTAAGAAATGAAAACTGGAAGTATGAATCTACTGCAGCCTATCTGGTCAAAATCAGAAATCGGCAAAAGCTCGGGTCGTAAAGCTATGTAAAGTCATGTTAGATACATGTATAAATGACAGGATCTTAACATATTATTTTCATCACAACTTTGCAATGCTGATAATTATTTGCTTTCATATTTGCAGGCGACGATAATTGCAATACGTCATCAACATTTGCATAACAAGAATTACTCAAATCCACCTGTTATTTTCCCGATGAATTTCTTATCAATTCGATTGCTTCGCGTCTCAGATCGCTAACCAACAGATGTTGAGATAATTCTATTTTATGTTGTTCAAAATAGTGATGCCTGTTTGCTTGTATACTGTTAACATTGATTTTCTCTCGGCAAACTTACAGATCAGGTGGGCAGTTAAGGAAAAACATTGCGATGAAATGAAAAGCTTACATTTAAGTTCCCTGTTATAATTATCGCTTAGTAACAGAGACATCACATTCTCGTAATAAGAAAAGTGAATAAGAGCAATCGATGTTGGAAATACCTCCAAAGGAAGCTTATTCCACAACCTTGCTGTTCTATGAAAAAAGAAGTATCTTTTTTGAAATGCTCTGTGCGACAATGAGGAATGGTATCAGGGCATGGATTTGCATAGCTACTTCCTTTCATCATTTGGTAAAAGAACGAGAACGTGGAGTATAGAAGCAAGTTCATCAGAATAAAGACCGTAATAATAGCGATAGAAAAGGAAAAGGCAGAAAACTGCTCTATGGTGTCAGAATGATGCCATAGTTGACGTGAAACTATCATAGTCTATTAGACGAACTGCTTTGCGCTGAATGCGATCAATCATATCTAAGCTGCTCTGAGAGTCTGATGACCAACCGAGAGCAAAACTCCAGTACAGGACAAACTCGAGCCAACAACAGTGCAAACAACTGCTGAAGGCTGAAATGGGCACGGGAGCGAGACAACCCCAAGACGCTAGAAAGCTCGTCAGGCAACTTGGCGCATATGGACTGATAAACTGTAAACTTGCTTATATGGGCCAGGTAACAAACTCGATCGACTGCCTTTGATATGTCAATGGATGCTGCTGTGGACCTCCAAGCTTGTAAAGTGATGATGACCAAAGATGCGTCCCATATGCTAAAAAAGTCACCTGTGGAACGGGCTTATCGAAACCCGTGCTGCATATCATGTACCAAACCGTGGGACTAGGGATTGAAAATCAAGGCCTCAGACAGAAAAGATTCGAGCATTTTTTGGAATAGGGACCACGTTGACAGCTTTCCAAGAAGAGAACCATCCACCCGTTTCCGTAGATAGTTGGAAGATTCGAGTGAGCACTGGAGCCAACTACCGAGCATAATCGCTGGAACATCATCGGGTCGGGTACACTTCGAAGGGAGAAATGCCTAGCCCAGTCGTCATTATCAATTTTCAGGATTTGGAAAAGCCAAGTAGAAGGTGATACTATAACTAATCTCTAGCAATAACTATCTCTAAATAAATTAGGTGCAATTGGAGCATCTGACTGTGCTTTGGTCAAAACTCATTAATCTTTTCTGAGAGATGAAAGAAAAAGAGACAGACTGGTGATAGTAACCTACATGAAAAGTGCATGCATAGTTCCATTCAGGCTAAAATTCTAACTACATCCGCTAACAATTATATGAGACAGGTCACAGCTGATATGCTGCATCTTTTCTGCAAATAGGTTTCCCCATGTTTTCCTCATTGGGTCTCACAAGGTGCACATTCTTTCAAAAAATAATTTGATACTTATGTATGCAGACTGATTTCTGTCTCTCTATGTGTACATTAAGTGCGAAAGGTACACTATTATTGATTATATCGTGATTCTGCATGTGCTTCATGTTGGACTGCTAACGTAAGCCTACTGTTTTCGCGCGTGATCACTGTTGGCTACTGGTTGGCGGTTGGCCCATATGGACAACTCAGTATTAACCAATACTGTCAAAGACTGTGACAGTTGTGAAACTAATAGTCTATTTCAAATGGCAACTGATAAAATTTTAGATATTTAAAACGTAAAATTACTCTGGAACACGCAATTAATACCGTAATTTATTTAGTTTTTCTTCCGCATTGTTGTCCTTGTTCTTCTTTAACACGTTGTGCTAGTGCAATATTTACATGGTTTTGTGTGTAATATAGTTGTTTTTGACGAATTTTTACAAAAAAAATAGCGATGGTCCAGGCATTTTTGTGTGTTTTGCAAACTTTCACTTGTCAACCACTTCCTAAAAATTGTTCTATTGTGAAATATGGGTACAACTTTTTCCGGTAGTGAAATTGTTGCTAACTTGCCAGTATTCTTTTGTAGTTTTTACCAACTGTAGAAGTTAGTGAAAGAATATTATTTAGATGGTTGGACCAGATTTTTCTACTTGATTTGAGTTCGCCCACTTGAGTGGCTTGGGTTCGTTGCACACTTCTATTTTGTGAGTTCGCCACTTATCTTCAACTTTGAAATGTTCTTGACTTTTGTGCTTAAAGTTGTATCTGATGTATTGATTTTCTCTATGTTGCATTCAAATGAAATATTATGAATAGCATTATTTTATGGTGCAGCAACGTTCAAAAGCTTATCAAGCACATTTTAACTTATCACTCTTTCGGCGAGCACAACAAAGTTTTTCGCTATGATATAATTCAAAACATACATTCAACTTCTAATCATTGATGTCGATTGAATAAAAATATAGGTTTCAAAACTTAATTTCAACATCCGTTCTCAAAGTTAAGGTTTCACCAAATAGTCATTTATCAAAGATTCCCCGTCGGCAATTAATCAATGATTCCCCTGCCTGGAGGCGATATCAAATTCTGTGAGAAGGGAATCAGTATTCGCAATGTGCTCTTGAATTCAGTGTACATTCCGCAAACTTGCTCCTCAATTGCAGTCAATCGTGCAGTTTTTGAAGAAGTTCATTAAATCTGCGTTCTTTCCAAAGATGACCTTGGTCCGTTGATCTCAAACATTCAACGTTATCATGATATCGGGGATTTCCCGATGGCTGCTTCTGACGTTCGAATCGTAGTGAAAGGCTACTCAGTCGAAAAAACAGGGTGGTGCTAGTGGGTGCGTAAAAATATGCCTGGTGATACTTTTGGTAGAGGGTATACTTCTTCGGACATTCGTTTGTTTTTTTTTTTCTTCTTGGTGCACGTTCATTTCTGAGTGAAAAGCTGAATGAAGAGATAAACACAATGAAAAATGTTAGTTCGAAAATCTTCTGATACAGGATAGTTGGTGATGTTCCTCCATCGAATTTCGGTGATGTTCCACCAGCTACACTTAACTTTTGACCTCGACTAAATTAAACAGAAATTTCTGAAATTGTCATGTGTATTAATATCCTGAGAACGGATTATTAAATTCAACAAATCTTCAACATCATCTTCATGTTTCATCATGTTGTGATGCACGTGAAGAATAGATGATGGAATAATTCTGTACATTACCTAACCCGAAATCTAACCGCATTCAACAGGATGGGTCCAGAAACGTTCGCTATAACCGCTCCCTTGCTCCCGATGATTGTGTGTGTGTTGGTTGTATGGTGGTTTAAGAGCTGTGACAGCGTGATTCACAGGAATTTAAGGGGGCCACATGCCATTTCCATCGGATTGTTTGAGATCTTGCTGGTGATTTCTCGTGTGATGTGATTTGCGTTGCTTGGAGAGAACACCCAGTTCGTTTGGCCCCGTCCAACGCAACCCATTTGTTGTTTGCTTCACATTTGTATGATGTGTTTTTGGCCCTATGATTTTGGAGAATGCGAGCTATGGCGACTGAAGAAAGAAGCGTGTAAATGCAAAGTTGAGTTTCAAAATTTGGTTCAGTGGTTATACAAATTTTATTGTGCGAGACTATCACCAACCATGAAATCGAAAAAACATAGTAAGTGGGTTTCGAAAAGGTGGAATTTTGGTTTCTCAACAAATGTATTTTAACTATCACGAATTTCCCGCACTAGACCCAAGTGATCTACAAAAATCAGTATGAAGAAGTGTTTGCAGAAATTGAGAGTTCGTCACGAATTTCCCGCACTTGAAAGAGCTCTCGACGGTGACAGGCCCAAGAAATGACCAATGTTAAAAGTGTGAGGGAAAGCAAAGTCTCACTGAGCCCAGGCCCAGTCATGATGGAACTAGAAGAATGAGGAAGGAAGAGAGTGCAGCCAGGCAAAATGTGAGGAATGTGGGTGAACACATGATGGACACTCTTGCCTTGAAGCTTGCTGGGGCTTCCCTTGCCTTTAGTTGATTCATTTTGCTGAAGTTTTTGAAGTTTGCCTATGGTAGGTTTATTGGGTATCCTTTTGGTATAGTACATGTAGTCTTGAGTTACATATAAAGTCTTTCATTCATACGACTGATTCGATTTCCAAGTTTAACAGTCTTTCCGTATACTTTGTTTTTCCTAACATGTTTTTTTCCTTCCCTCGATGATACGATATACTTTGTTTTTCTTCAAACGTTTAGACGCATTACACTGTGCTCACTATAATTTGTTTCTCAATACTTTTGCTCACTAGTTAGTTGGTTGTGATTCAATGATTCTTCCGTTTTCGGTTGATTCGTTTTTTGTTTTGTTTCAGGTATTATGGAAATTTTGTTTTCATTTGCTGATAAACATATTTTGACTCCAATCTAATTCATTCAATATTATCTGCTGGCTGCAATCAAATTTAATATTTGTAATTAAAATGATAAGAAAAAAATATATTTAAATGTCAAAAATGAAATTGTAGAATAATATAGGGATTATTTGTAGTTCTATAACACTATAAACATGAACTAAATGTAGTTAATGCATCCTAAAAGATTTCATCAGTAAAATATAAAAAACGTTTTCTTCAAAATTCGTTTGGCGAAACTTCTCCCAATCTATGGGGTGAGTTTCGCGTAAAATATATAATTATCTATATCAAGATCGAAACGGATCATATACAAATTAATTGGTATAGGATATCATGGGCATGGATAAGACAGCATCAAATCTATATTCATTTCGGCTGCATAAGAAACTGTGTTTTTATTGTTTTTTTAGTGTTTCAAAGTGGCCGAACTCACCCCAGTTTACGGTAACACTTTTTTTGGTTTAAAGTTACTCCAAAAAAATAAATTATAAAATTACTTTTTTACTCCGCGATGGCCACTAAAACATTAGATTTTATAATAACACTTTATTTTAGCTACGTCATGAAACCACTCGCCCCTCTGCAAACTATACTTGAAAACTACTCTGGTCATTTAATGCACATAAGTCGGCACTACTGCAGTTTAGTGCACCCTAAAACAACGGCGCATTCTCCCGCAAACGATGACTACGCACATTACACCGAAGCGCGCGCTCGGTGAAATGTGCGAAGACGAAGACACACGAAGACACTCATTTATAACTATAGGGAAGAACGAACGGCATTCATTCTGTTGATTAAATCATGTTGTTCTCACATGCATTTTAGGGTGCACTAAACTGCAGTAGGGGTAAAAGAGGGTGCACTAAACTGCAGTAGTGCCCATAAGTCGACCATTTTCACAATTAGACTGCACAGAATTCTCCTCGCTATTTGAAATGATGCGCTTGCATTTTGATGCTTGTTCCAGTGGTCGGGACAGAGATTTCTCCATTTTTTTCGCTGCTCTACAAAATTTTCGCAGGCCTACTAATACCAGCAAATTATAGCATCATATTACATGATTATGAAGAGTAAAACACCGCTCTTATCAAAACTTGACCAACGCCCAATATCTGTGGGGAGAAACCGATTTTTCAAAATGTCTTGTGCAATTTCGCAACTAAGTGCTTTCTTGTAATAAGCCAGATTTTTCGAAAGCAACTAGGTTTCGTCATTGATGACTCACAAAAGATTTTTCGCAAATATCGGATTACATGAACTCGCTAATACCGCCATCTATTGTTTCTTAGGAGCCATTTTGCTAATACTTAACTACATAAATTATAGAACTGGCATTTTATTACCGAATCCATCTTATCAACTAGTACATACATGTGCATGTAGCAAATATAGCTAAAAGTCACTAACCTTACAACTACACCACCAACAAAAACTTCGCAACAAAAATTCTTGTTATTACATGTCATTTAAGACATGATCCGTTCCACTTGATAACAGGCGCTGACAGGAAGGGCACAACAAAAGGAAATAGACCAATCAGCAATTGACAGAAAATAGAGGTTAGGGCACAACAAAAGGAAATAAACCAATCAGCAATTGACAGAAAATAGAGGTTCTCATCAAAAGAAAACAAGTAATAATTACGGATCGAAAGAGAAATAATAGATGATGTAGAAACTCAGCGATGTGGAAATCTTAACTTGTAAAGATACAACAATCCTGTGTATAAAAACCTTGATCATGATATCTCTGAGTATGATATCCTCTTTCCATTGACTCCTCCTGTTACTCACGCAGCTGTCTTGCTTGGCTTTCCACTAATATCGCACTGATATTTCCAATCAATTCTCTCCGTCTCGGAATGCATCGAGCTTGAGGGTATAGGTCCACCCCAAATTTCCCGGCACGTGGAGGAACTGAAGTCGATCAGTGGCGGCTGCACAAGCAACAAATTTTGATATCTGTTCGCAGGAAATTGCTGGAATAATTGGTAGCCGAATTTATTTTATGATCACATTATTTCTGCAACAGACGAAGGTCTTAGGCCGAAAACTTGTGTGCCAATGAATCTAATTCAAGCAGAACAAAATGTGCCTTACTGCAATATTATCAGCTCCGGCTCGATAGTTCTACATCACATTAATGCTTTCCATTCCCTCGTGTGTTTCTTTTTGTCCGATGTCTCTATCTTTTATCTCTTGGTGTTCTGAAGCATCGAATTCATTGTCACAAAGTAATTTTCCTTTTTTTGCTATGACTGTTAACAACTTTTTCTGCCGGTCATCTGTCGGCTTCTTTCCTCTTTCTTCTGTTTTCCTTTCAAACAAGCCTTGGAATGCCGCCTGGCCAACGACACTTTTTTGCGACGACTGTCTGTGATTGGCAACGTGTGGCAGAACTCATTGCACGCTTCCCTCCTGCTCCCATGTTTTTGTCCTCGCACACAGATCACTAATGACGTCATTCAGCTCTATCGACTTACTTGACGAAGTAACTTTCACTGCCGAGAGTCACGTCGAATGACGTCTCTACCAACGTACACGCGATTGAGGTCATGTTCAAATCATCCGGAGTACACCTTAAAGTGACCAAATATATCAAACAACGTAAGATCAAACTCTATCAATTGGTCACTAATATGCCATTATCCGAAATTATTTTCTTTTGAAGTCATCAACCGACTTCCCATCAACTTGGTGTCCTAAAGACAGCTCCCAAGTAATCCCACACGGGATGTCTCCACTAACATAACAAGCCAATTGGAGAATGCAATCTGTAGCCTGAAACTGTCAAAAAATGACCCTAGCTAGATAAGATCTGTGCAGCAAATCGTTTGAACAACATACTAAAACTCCGCATGCCAAGTACACAGTTCAGTATTCTAGCATTACACACTATTCTCTAGCAACTCAGATCCGACAATGAGATAAAATTGTTCTTTTTGATAAAGCGACTGTGAAATCTTAAGGTCCTTTCACACCGGACACAGCGCGTCCAAATGCTAGTTCTCACCGAGACTCGAGCCGCGTGGCGAGAAATGGAGGAGGGGAATGTCACACAATGACGGAGAGGGCAACTACAGATCATTATGACACTTCTACAATAATGATTTTCTGTAATTGATATACACAGGGTAGCAAAACCTGTCCGGATGTTATATAATCAGGGTAAATGACCCAATAGTCAGTGTTGCCACAGCGGCCAACTGGAAAGAATTCCGCCGCGACGGTCTAGGTGTGCCGATTCCTAGACCTATGTATGAATCGCTTTATTAAAGATAGATAAAGCAATTTTGGGAATCGATTTACAGTCACACGCACGTACATCACGCTTAGCCTATGTAAATAATGATGCATACTAAATTGAGTAACCTGATTTTTCTTTTGTTTCCCATGCCCTCCCATCATAGGTACCTTATCATCATTAATTCAGTAATGGATTCCAAAGCAGTGAGTTTAATGCGCATCACATGTGCTTCAATTGCAACTCGATCCATTCACTGATCAAGTAATTCAATTTGAAAAAATCGGTTCTCCTTGGTAGCACCCTACGTGCACAGTACATGTCAATAAGAAAAAACATGTATTAAAATATAGTATCTTTCGTAATAGTCTCGTAAGTCAATAAAACAACAAGAAAAATCACTGGTAACAGGAATCCAAACACAAACTGACCGATGAAGTCACTAATAAACGTGATGCCGTTGCTTTGATTTTTTCGAGGATCTCTCAGGCTTTGATTCGTTAACACATATGACACAGTCTAGACAACATTAAGAAGTTTTGATTTTAGAAGTAATTTCAGAGAGATTAAAAATCTAATGGTTAAATCGCTAAATCATGACGTGTGAAACGAGCATCTGAGATTGAATCGTTCCAATACTGTAGGAACATCATGCAAGTTGACACGGACAAGAAGCTAAAAATCCGCATCTGCGTTTGCTACCTGTAGGATAATTAAGCTTGCGCCGAATGATCAAAAAAATAGGGCCGGCGGAATTCTCAAATTCCAAGAATTCCGCCACCACCTCAAGATTTCCGCCGCTGTGGCAACACTGCCAATAGTGAATCATCGTATCATATGTATACAGCAGTTGAAAAGGAGTGTTTTAAAAGTAATTAAATGAAGACAAGAAACAGCGGGAAGATCGCGAACACCCTGCATAATTAACACGTTCACAGTCTTTGTGGTGCACGCATTCGAATGAGCACAAACAAGCCAACATGATATTTTTCCGAGATAGTTAGTTGGCCAACTTACTCAGCTTTCTTTCAGAATTTGACATGAAATCTGATGAAGCCTTGATGGCTCGAAAATTATATCTCTACGACACATTTACAAGGAATTAAAGTAAAACAAGTAATCAAATATTATAATGCAATATACTCCATGAAATAACTGTCGACTAAGTTGCCAGTCCACAAAAAACTGTCGATGGAACGACCTGTGAATGGAATGACTCAAATCCATGACATCTGTACATGTGTCGATGATATGACCCTGTCGTTGAAGTGAACCACAATCGAATACAGATGTAGACTAAGGTATAATGGTGAATTACCAGTAGTTATCTTGCGCTAGGGTATTCAACTAACAAGGGGTAGCACAGCTTATAAGCATCAAGGTGTAACGAATTTATCACCTCTAACAGATGTCTTCATTTTCACTGTTCATCAATGTATTTGATGTCAATGTAGATTTTGAATATATAGACAAGTAGATGGATTGTTGCAATTCAAATCATTTGCAAGTCCAATATGATGATGCGACAGCGAAAGACAGCCAGTCGGGCCTGAATTACCTGGAGCTATGTCGGATTGAGAATGCAATGAAACCACATTTAAATATTGAAATGAATTTAAGACGACATCAATATCTTACTGAAGTTAAGGACGAAAAATCATAAGTTAGATTTTGTGACCGTTAGTTATGGAAATCGATAGAGATATGAATAACGTCTCTGTGAACTTTGCGATGACTCAAAAGTAGAACTCTGCATCACTTCATGATAGTGTTCATTAAAATTACACCCAGCCATGAACTGAACATTGAACTGCACTCACATTTAAACCTTAAATTACACTTAGCATACTACAGTTAATGCTTCTGCTGTTCGAAATTTTAGAGACAGATAATAATCTAATTATTTTGACTGTTTGAAAACTTTGAGTCACGTCAAGAAGATTTTAATTCCGCAATTATTTCCTTTATACATGAAAATGCTCTCGCACGTATCTTTCATAAATGAAATACGTCAGGTTTAGAGCATTTGCTTCAAATAGTACGAGGACTCATTTCATTTTATCTACTTTCTGACACTTAAAACTTGTGTTCAAAAACAAAGATAGGAAAAATATGTACACAAAAAATATGGTGTTTGGAATTATAGAGTCGGAGAAAATAATCATTTTAGTCATTTTTAGTTTTTACATTATTCTACTGATGTGATGACGGCACTTCAACAGATTCCAGGTACTCTCCAGGTTTTACTAGAATAAGCCATGTTATGGTCCAGAGGTCGAACCCGGAAAGTGTCATTGGAAGTCGGCAGGAAGGGCATCCGGACTACAAAGCACCACAACGCTCCAAACAAAGTCTGACTTAAGTCAGCACCGTCCAAGACCTCAGTAGGGGTAAAAAGTGACGTAAAATCCGTAAAAATAAAAAGCCAGTTCTCCCTGCAACTGACAGACAGGCAAAAAAAATAGTCCCTGTGTTTTCCAAGTTTCCCTGTCGCGCGTGAACCCTGAAATAGCATGTACTAGGCTAGATCAATATCCATGCATTTACTTCAGGGTTAAGAGGTTTAGTTCTTACTTATACATTCACTCAAAAAGTCACAGAAAATCAATTCATATAAGCTGCTAAATCTCCATCTCGTCAGCTTATTTGCCAACGTACACAATTGTTTCATACAGATGTTTATTGATGCGCAAAGTAAGCAGGGTTAGCATAATATCAATGAATAGTAAAAATAATATTTACAGTCTCGAAAATAATAACTATGCTTTCATGATTTTCAACAAGTTTGTCATGCCCAATAGTGAATCATCGTTCATTAAAAAAAGATGATAAGTTTGAGTCGAGATTAACTGCAAGTTAAATTGTGCGATAAATTGATATTGGTCGCAGAATTGGATGCAGTTAATCATGACTAGGCTGTGTATGAAAATCCTAGTCATGACTAGCTGAGTCATTCAGAATCCCATCCCCGACTGGTACCTGTCCAAAATCCAGTACAAGTAACGTCTATTCATGTCTAGGTCGTGCATGCCGAATTACTAAAAGCAACACTTTCCCAATCGTGACATAGTAAGTCATGACTAGACTGTTGATGCGGGCCTATATCACCAATGGGCTTAACATGTGTAGAGCCCTATGGCTATAGACAAGATTGCTTCGGATTCGTTGGAGAGACAGACGAACGAATTAGTGGGTAAAGAGTGATGACGCAGGTAATAGTCAAGGAAGTTTGCAATATGCTAGAGGAAATAACAATCTCTAAAATAATTAGTATCGCTAAGACAATCGGCAAAATTATTTTCCATGCCTTAGTTTTCGCAAAACTCGCACCGATGCATTGTGCTTCCAATTTTGCAAAGCTACAGACATGGAAACTAATCCAAGACATATTTCATGAGTCACTGCATCTCAGAATGACAAACTGTAGTAACTCAAGGAAAGATAGAAGCCCTGCACTCATTATTAAACAGGATTCTGCATTAGATTCAATTCTCACCTGTACAAGTTGCCATTCCCATGAAGAATCCCAGTCGCTTTGGTACGGATGACGGTCGGTGTTCTGTGAACATTATGGCTAACATGAAACCAATCGTTCCTATGAGAGTCAGGAAACCTGCCTGTTGGGAGAAAGCAAGTTAATCAATTAATTGAAAAAATAAGTAAAAATAGATAAATAAATAACAATTACATTTTTAAAAAAACAATTATATTTTCAAAACCAGGGCATGCGAAAAATAAAAACCGGAAAAGTCGAATAGGAATAGGTCCCTAAAATATGGAGGCATGGCCCCTCAACTTAAGAAAATTGTGGTCAATCGATTTTATATTACCCGGTCATGTTTGAAGCTGGCTCCGTTCCAATAAAAAAAGGTTTATAAATTCGGAAAGTCGTGCAATGGTACTTTCCTACAATATTGTATCAATGGATGCACACCACGTTCAATTTTCTCTTCTACAAAACCTATTGGAACTTTTCTACGAATACACCGGAACATCGTGAGCATCGAGATCGGTCCGCGTCAGCTGGACAAACATTATGTAATCAATAGTTGTTTGGCAAATATTTTCTTCCTGTAAATTGAATTTTTTTAAAGTGTTCTGCAATCCTGCGATCCAATAATCTAATGGTGCATATCGATCGCTTTTTCATAGATCGATTGGACCGTTCTTTAACCAATCGATTGGAACTGTCAATCATAGCTGAGGTAGTCCTTTTCATGTCTGAACAATGCACAGCAACTTGCTGACTTTCTGTTTTCTTCGTGCTATCGTTTGTGTCTTGTGTGTAGTGAAAAATAAATAAATCTTGAATCTGACATGCGCGCAGCGACGATAAGATTTGGCCTAAGCACCTCAAGTTACATAGTAAATTGCTTCTTTTTACATCCAAGTGGCTCCAGTGCAAAAAATTTGCAAAATTGTCATTGAAGTCAGTCAGGGAAGACCGCACAGAAAGACTTAGGCTGACAAATCTTTAACAGCATCACTAACCTATTGGGGTGCGCATAGAAGGACTGTTAAGTGAGTCTTGGTTAGTGATCGCCAACTTAACGACAGTTTATCTGTGATTGGTTTCTGTAAGCATTAAGAGGCTGCTATTGTTGAGTGCCTTGCCCTCGATAGTGAATTCATTTGCTTCGCCATCAGACTGATCCGAGAATAAAAATTGTGCTGCTTTCATGCATTAGTCTAAAATCAGGTTGATGACTCCCCTATAGCACGTCAGCCTACCTATGCAAAGCTGTCGTGACAACTGCATGGTAAAAAAAGAATAACAATAGCTCCTAATATGCGCTGCATGGCATTGACAAACTCATTGTGCGTGTTTCTGATGTGGTTGCTGACTTCATCATTAGAACATTGGTCTATATTATTCAGTTTACTGATCAAGTCATCTACATTCTTCAGGTTAAGTCAGTGCTGTAGAGAGACAAGTCAACAACCTAGTTAAAAAACGTTTGTGGCAAGGTCTTCGAAAAAAATAGTCATGAGATTACATAATGTTGCCTCTCAAGCTGCTGGTTTTTTCACTTCTATTGAAGACCAAAAAGAGACAGTGGAAAATGATTTTCTTCTGAGACCCAATTGCCTCGTGTAGAAATAATCCTACGGCCAAACTTGAGTGACTGTCAACAAAGATGGAGTGGGCAGCGGAGAAGTATGGAGCATCAACCTGATCTGACTCTCAGACATTTTTCTCTGGGGATCCCTCAAGAATGAAATTTACGCCAGAATACCATGAGATATCATCCAAGACGAAAGTCAATCAATCGACGGTGAGATGACTTCTCGTGCGTGTAGATCAATGAGTTCGCGTTGCCAGCAATGTATTATGATGGCGGACATTTCGAACACTTACGATAGCGTTCATTTGATCATATTTAATCTACATCATCCTACATTTCTTGTTATGTTCCTGTGATAAAGTGCGACAGATTCATTTAAAATTAAAGATTTCGCGAAGTGTAGACTTCAGTTTTGACTTTTGTAGTGGGACACCCTGTATAATAAGCTAACGATCTGTTAAGATTGAGACTTTAAAGCAGCTAAATCGCTGTGTCACAACTCTGTTGAATGTGAATTTTCACTACAAGTTCAAGATGATTACATCCTTGTCATTATCATGAAAAGTTCTTTCTAGATGAAGATGCACAAATGTAATTAAGCACCCTGATTATGCTGGTTCACGGTTTCCACACATTATTAATGATTTGAAACCATTTTAACATACATATTTACTCATTGAAAGACATTATGTATGGCATCAAAGGATTTCATCTGACACATGTTATTTGTTTCTATCATTTCACAAGTAAGGTCGAACTGTAATTTACATCATGTTCTCCCAGATCACCAAGGAATAGTTCAAATGTGAAATGCTTTGATCTCTCAAATGTTTTAGGCTACAATATTTCAAAGATAAAAGATTAAACATTTGAATGTCAAGGCTACTGTAACCCAACATTCCGACAAGTTAAGTTCAATGCTAATCAACAACAATAATCTTTTTCATTCTCATAAAGATAGACATCTGACAAAATGAAAACGAATGTTACAGATATTTATAAAATTTAAAATATTATTGTTCCATTACACAAACACAGTCTCAAAAATGACAGAAACGCGAATAAATTCTCATAGATGGTCAAAGAAAACTGTTTAACCCATTAGCTGCTAAAGGTCGGGCAGCGCCCGACCCAAAAAGTTAACAGTGCACGCGTCAACAGAAATTGTTTCAACTCGTTTCCACGCGGAACTATGAACCATCACCACACTTGCTCACGCGACTAGCGATATTTGTATAACTCCTCCACACGCGGAAGTAGAAGTCAAATCATTGAAATTATAAAGTTAGTTTTTAATACAAGTATAATGTTAGTATAATGGTAATTTTTTAGCCAGCAACATAATTTCACAGCCTGTTAAAGGAAATAGGCTTATCAAACTTCCGACAATCCTATGACTTAATTCATTATTTGTTAATCCTTCAAAAGTGAAAAGGCCGTCATATCATGGGAAAATTTAGTAATATTTGCTGTCAGTATATAGCTGCCTTTCGTTATATATCATAATTTCAAAATACATGTAGTTACATGTATGCTGCTTCGGGAAGATTCGAATTAATTACGCTTATTCCAACCATATAAGCTAACGACTGTTAATGAATTGAGAAGTAATTTTAAGTTACATTAATTTAGTATAATTGGAAAATATCAAAGCGTAACAGAATAAAAACATAGCTACAATTTATGTAAAAGACAACCCATGTAACGCCCAAATGATCATTACAATTGATGCCACAATGGAAAGCAATCAATGCACAACGCCGGACTTTCTGGACATCATTGACACTCATATCTCGTTTCCTTCCTTCGCCCTTCCCTTTATCCACATTCCCGGCATCTTTTTGAGGGGCGAGGTCGATTTTGCCGTGCCGGAATCTTTGTTGGCACATGGGCGATTACGGGTTTTCTAATTTTTTGAGAATGGCAGCGCCATCTTCCTGACTTCTCAATCAACACTTTCACAGCAAACTTTTGAAAATCGGTGAAATTTTTTACGTTTTGTTGATGCATATATCGATGGAGAAAAAAAGCGTTAAGCAAAAGTTTTTGGATCAAATGAATTCCAAGTTTAGTGCACCAGTGACTGGACTTTCTCGCCGCACTACATGATTCGATGATGGCATCTGCATTATCTATTGCTCCCATCAGTAGATTGTAATCTATAACACTACCTGGCTTTGACACCTGCTCTACAACTCCTCCACGTCGCACACGTTGCACAGAATGTAGTTCCGCTTTTGAGTTGGAATCCAAAAGATAAACATTCTTGATTCCTGAGGCTTTGTTCACACAATAACGCACTACCATCAGATTATTTTGACGCATGAATAAACTGTTATTGGGTCGAAGAGTCTGCTGTTTCAGATCAGAGGGGGCACCGCGGTTAATTCGAAGAGTTCCCAGTATCAACGTGTCTTGTCAAAAGATATTGTGCCAGACGAACACTCGTAAAAAAATTATCGGCAACAACTCTGTATCCTTGATCTAAAAGAGGTTCGATAAGGTGGACGACGATTCTTTCGGACACAATCAAGCCACGATCAACTGACGCTGGAGCGAATGTATCATGCTCATTTTTGTTAACATGCACTTCGAACGACCACAGATACCCGACCTTCGCATCACAAACTTCGTATGACTTAATTCCATAGCGATGCCCTTTTGAAGGAATATATTGTCTGAAAAATAAGCGACCACGATAGAGTACAACAGATTCGTCGACGGCTAAATCGTTGTAGGGAAGGTAGGTATTGCGGCAAATGTCTCGCACTTTGTTTAAAAACGGACGAATTTTTCTGAGAGGGTCTTGTTCATTTATATTGATTTCATCATAGTTGGCGAATCGAAGGAATCTGAGCAGAATTTGAAAACGGTCCCTTGAAAGAGATTCCATTCGCATCAGGAGAGGCGTGTGCAACATCGGATCAACAGTCCAATAATCCTCGATGGAAGGTTTTTGCACTAATCCCATATATAGCAGAATACCAATGAGTTTTTGCATTTCAGTACCGCTAGTTTCCTTCCATGCATTTAGCCGTTTAGGAGTTTGCTCCTCATCAAAGTCAGAAAAGAAGATATCAGCTCTCCTGTTCGTGGCATCAGCCAAGAAATCAAACAATGCGTCAGGAAGCAAAAGCCTTATATAATGTCTCATCAATTGTTCATCATTCAAATTATCATTTGGAAGAAGAAAATGATTAATCCCCGGTACACCGAGAAACTCAGGTAATGGTGGACTGTCATCCAGTCCTGGCTCAAAAAAGGTGAATCCTTGATATTGATTGGGAACAATTTGTTCTAAATTTTGTGCGTCAATTTCATCATCAGATTCCCCCTCAGATTCCGTATCATTTGATGTATCGGAGAAGTCATCACTCAAATTTCTCCATCTTGCACCACTTCGTGTAGCCATGTTAAAAACTGTGCCGGATGTCTGCACTTGATGATTACTTGCTTGAAATTAACAACAATATTTCAAATCATGCATAAACAATGTCGAACTATTAATCAATGAGTCATAAAATCCATAGTCCATGTGAAATCTGGTCTATTTAGCAATATCTATGGCTTGGCGCTAAACAACAAGCATGTCTACAAAATATTATTCCTCATCGATTATGAATGTCATTCAAGTAGATATCTATGCTTATAACCGCATTGCTTAGATTTCATACAGAGCCGACGCTGCACATATGAGTCGTCTATGCGAAATAAGGCGCCAATTTGCTGGTGTTTGCAAATGACACAAGATGAATTTGGTAGATCGAAATAAAATCGTATCGCTTGTGTGAAAAGATGCTTGATGTTGATAATTTAATAAAGTTACAATGATGCTTGTATGAGATGGAAATTTATCCCTAGATAATGGTCACCTTAAAATTTATAATACACAGGTTTTAGGTAGTGAAATGTAAGAGCCTATTTATAACAACAAATCAATTGCCTTTCCTGTATCATGTAACACCTACATTATACTTATCTTTCATGTTTCATTGTAGAGTGTTTTCATTTCAATTATTGACAATATCATCAGCCTACCCTAACATTTAGGCCTACAACATAATTAAAATATTGATGAAATATTTACCATATAATTTTATCACATGAGAGGTAATAACGCTCGGGTCGGGCGGAGCCCGACTTTCTGCGTGAGAGGTAGTTATCATACGGTCGGGCGCTGCCCGACCTTCGCATGTGAGTGAGTTATTTCACGGTCGGGCACTGCCCGACCTTCGAGTGTGGAGGTGTTATTCAAAAATACACAGTCGCAGCTAATGGGTTAACCAATTGTCAAATCGTACTTTTATGTTTAAAAAAAGAGTATTATTTTGCTCATCTTCTGTGACAAGCAAACAATACTGTTTAGACAAATATATATATATTCCAAATAACTGAAAAATTCTCAGAGGAAGTAAAAGAAGAATATTAGACCATGTAAAATATAAAGAGAACTTGAAACCAAAACATATTTAGAAAATCGATTTTGGAGCAAAATAACTTGTTCATTAAATGATGATTGTGACTGTAAGTTGCATGCGAAAGACATGAAAATTTCAACATCGCTACTTCAAAAATGAAAATCCCTTCTTTATATGTGTCTTTGTATTGAAATTGTTGCGGAAGCTGCGATGGACAATTTAATTTGATGAGCGAGGTAATTATCTGATAAAAATGATGAACAAAATTCATAAGAATGATGATACAGTTTTATCAGGTCTAACTATGCAGAAAAAGGCCAAAAGACAAGGAAAAACAATAAATAAACCTAATTCCTAAAACGATGTATAACTGTAATTCCTACCTTCACAATGCTTGTATAAATGTGAATATAACCGCCAAGTGCTGCAGCCAGAAGACCCATACACAGTGTTGAGTAGACATTTTTAAGATGATTCTGAACTGGCTTTTCTCTGAAATAAAAGAGGTGCACTTTACTAAAATAATATACTTCATGAAATCGGATTTAACAAAAAATTACTTTGCAATTAAGCAAAAATTAGATTTGATAGTACAGTAAAAGTGTCGAACTTGCAAACAAGAGCGGTTCGAATGATCGCTATTCATGAGCGAAAGAATGGACGTGATTATTTATTCATGCTGAAAGACACGAAGATATTACTGTATTTAGACGAAGAGTCTTTCATTCGAGTTAATTGTGCAGTGACCATTTTCCAATTTTCATGCTTTGTTTTTTGTGCTGGTAATAAAGCATTACTATCAACATAACTTTATTGGAAGGGATAAGACCACGTCAATGAAAATTTCAAATCAAAAGTAAGAAAAGCTACATGAGAGAAAGGACGCTTCTGCTGCTGGAAGAGTTTACACACTGATGCCCTGATGAAGATACAAAGAGGAGTTCTTGTCTTCATTAGTAGATTCGGCGCGGGATCCAAACGCAAAAATGTTTAAGATAAGTCACCACTGAACGACGAAGTCTGCGCACAGAAGAACATGCTTTAATAGCCATCGGCTTTCGACCTAAGAATCAACAGAGGACTCACCTCTCAAAGTAGAAGGCAACAAGGGACCACCACACAGAAACACTTTTTATCTAGCAAATCTATGACAGCATCACTCACCCATTGAAATTTGCTTGTCACTAACAACTCACTAACACTGCTCCTGTGCGGTCGACCCCCAGAATCCCAATGGGTGTCACCAATGGTGTCTATGTGTTCAAAAGTTTCATGGACAAATTCATATCCGACAATCAATTACATGGTACATTTGCCTACTTAGACAATATAATCGTTCGTGGGATGACCCAAGGCGAGTATGACCAAAACTTAACAAACTTAATGGATACGTCTTCAAGATACAATTTGGTGCTTAATCCTGAGAAATCTAAGTTCTCCTTGGATTCAGTGGAATTTCTCGGCTATGGTATTTTAAGTGGTAATATTCAACCTGACCCAGAAAGACTACGACCATTACTGGAATTACCTTTACCACAGAATGCAAAAGACTTGCGTAGATGCATAGGATTATTTGCGTATTATGCCAAATGGGTGGCTAATTATTCGAAGAAAGTTCGTCCATTAATTGATTCCAAACAATTTCCGTTATCAAAAGCTGCAAAAGAAGCTTTCCAATTACTGAAAATGGGTATATCGAGATCTGTTATGAAAAGTTATTGACAGTTATCAACCTTTCGTATTGGAGACTGATGCATCCGATAAAGCCATTGCTGGTGCTTTGTTGCAAGATGGACATGGAGAGTATACGGAAATGGAGGCATTTTTTAGCTGGACGACATTTCACAATTATAACTGACCAGTGTGCTATTTCTTTTATGTTTCATGTCAACGCTAAGGGCAAGATCAAAAATGAGAAGATATTGCGATGGAGAATGGAGTTGCTTCCATTTTCGTTCGACATCCGTCATAGTCCGGGAGCTAGCGTGAAGTTGTGCAGGGAACGAGGTAGTACATAAAAATTTCACATATCATAGTACACCTCTAACCTACTGCAAAACTTCGCGTCTGCCGGATCAGATCATTTGGTTTTCAGAAATAGGGAGGATAACACAATCCTATGTAGGGGAGAGTGGGGAGTTATCAGCCACCCTAGCGTTACAGCTTGTAGAAACCACAAAACTTACTCTATGATCCAACTTTTTAGGCCTAATCGACAGCTGTGGATATGGGCTAAATGTTCTAGACGTTCATTTCTTCAGATCACCATTTTGCTTTGCTATAGAATGAATTTAATGAAAAGAGACGAATTTACAATTTTAAAAAGTCGTCGGGTGTTATGGGGCACCTGGTGGGGTGTTATGGGCCACCACTAAAAACTTAAGAAAATGTTGCGACAATGCAAATATTATGACACAACGGTCAAATATAAGACTTCACCTAAAGGGAAGGAGGCTTTGAATAAAGTATTTCGATAAAATGGTAATCCAGTCGGTATTGATATCTGTTTAGATGGACGGTTGCCCTGGGAAAACTGTAACTCTAATAAATAATTGAACCTTTTTAGATAAACTATGTCTGGAATGCTTTAAATGTGCACTATCAGTAGACACAGTCGGATATGATAAGTATAAGATCTCTCTGCACACAGTAAATTCCCCAAATAATGTGTCGTAGGCCTATATTCTGTATCTCATCACTAGAGGTCACGACCAAAATGAGACAAAACATTGGTGGATAGTGAAACACTATCATTATCAGCAAGGCATGAGAAATAACAAAAATTACAAGCTGGTATCAAAGTCCCTCGATGATTATGAATTGGTTTTAGCTAGGTCTTATCAAATAATTATGTCTATTAGGCCTCTAAAATGTCTAATGGGCCGGAGAAGGCATAGCAAATAGCACGCCCTGGCTGCAACGCAGGTGCCTGCAAGCCCAAAAGAATATCGTTCATATTGACAGTAAGGACGTCATTTTCAGACACCAGAAACTTTGTCTTCGACGATTCCATGGAGCGGTATCCCTGCACCCGCAGCCAATAAGGATCAGCCGGGTCGTAGCTTTCCAGGGCTTGAGCTACATATCTGAATGCTTGAGCATTCCGACGCCCTCCCCGCACAGAAACCAGGAGGAAATCACCTGTCTTGATACGAGCTGGTGCGAAATCAGCAAGTCGCGGGTCGTGATGCTCCTCGGTAGCTTCTGGAACTACTCCTTCGTCGCTCGCGCTCATGTTGCTAATTGGCTGATCTTTCGCGGCTAGCTCCATCTGTTCCTTTACTGGCGAAGACGTGAGGACAACGGGACGCCGCCTGTTAGACCGGCGTCGTTCCCGTGGAGCACTCCGCACCAGCTTTGGCAAGGGTCGAAGTTCCTGTGGCGAGACCAACCGGGTATCGTCCGTGATCACAGACGTCGAAGTAGAAGCCGCGCCACTTTGACTTTCAATGGCGATGTCAGTCGGCTGAGCAGTGGAAAAGTCATCATCAGAAAATGCGTGACGGTCGCGAGGCCAAATTCCGGTCTTCTTGAACCCATTTATGATGGCAGGGATTGTGAAGGCCTTATCAAAGGCACCGCTGATCAGTGGTCCAACATCGTGAATGCTGAGGATTCTCGCGGGATTGGCTTGGTGCCAGCTGCGAACTGCCAGCGGCGAGTTGAGGGGTGGCCCACAACACCCCACCTTCAGTGGCCCATAACTCCCCACCAACAGTATAATTATAAAAACAGCTGGATAATATACATGCGTAACACATTCATGCTATTGACCTTTGCTTTTTGGAAGATGATCACCAAGGCTATGTTAATACAGTCAAATTGTTAATTTGTACCCAAGTATGACTATGCTAGAAGAAAAAAACACTTGTGCAAAAAGAGCAGTCGATTTTTGAAAAAAAAACAGTAAATTGACTAAAAAAACAGAGAAAAATAAAATTTCGTTCAGAAACTTCTTATGTACTTTATTACGATGTTTTCGTTCATGTACACTTGAAAAATAAATTTCAGGTTGGATAGTTCAGTGTATAGAGGGGTGGCCCATAACTCCCCACGCTCCCCTATTTCCAGTGGTAAAATTGTGACATTTAAGGTGTTGACTCCATTTTTTCGAATTTTTGCTCATAAAAGTTACACAAATTGGTATTTTGTTGAGATAGTTATTAAAGAAATCATCTACAGATCATGATCTTTCAAATGAGCTATCATTCAGTGACACAGGATGAAGTAAAGTGTACAAACAGACACTTCGTTAAAGTATATCAACAATTTTCCTGAAATTTCTATGTTGAAATTTGCAGTTACACCAACGAAAAGTGTCTGTTTGTACACTTTACTTCATCCTCTGTCACTGAATGATAACTCATTTGAAAGATCATGATCTGTAGATGATTTCTATAATAACCAGTTCAACAAAATACCAATTTGTGTAACTTTTAGGAGCAAAAATTCGAAAAAATTGAGTCAACACCTTAAATGTCACAATTCTACCACTGGAAATACATAGGATTGTGTTATCCTCTCTATTTCTGAAAAGCAAATGATCTGATCCGGCAGACGCGAAGTTTTGCTGTAGGCTAGAGGTGTACTATGCTATGTGAAAGTTTTATGTACTACCTCGTTCCCAGCACAACTTCACGCTATCTCCCGGACTATCATCGTCCAGGTGTCGATAATGTGGCTGCAAATGCACTTTCAGTTTTTTGCTGCACTCAAGACAGTACTAGTCAATTTCGCATAAAATACGACGGAAGCGCTAATTACGAAATCTGCGTTGTAGGAGCATTTATGATAAAATTGAAACAACGCAAGCTTAATCACACAGCATAATACAACGGTATGTTCTACTTAAATCTAACTAAAAATATTTAATTGGATTCAATGTTATGAAAAAGTGCGACTTTATCCGCCTATAAATTTCGGAGACTTAAGCTATTTTTCAAATGTACTTTGCTTCAGACTACAAGTGAATATATCTCATTTAGAACCCAAGCGCCCTGCAATTCACACGTCAAAACTTATTCCAACTAAGATGGAGCAATTCGTATCCAAGATGATTCACAAAAGGACGAAATTCAGAGCATTCAGCACAAGCTTTTATATGAAAGTGATCAGATAGATCAATCGTGCAGTCGTATGCAGCATTTGCAGATTTGTAGACCGATATAATTTCCTCAGTCACAAGAGTGGAATCCAGAATATGATTCATTTTTGTGGACATTCATAACAAAGATACAACAGAGCTCGTCACACAAGTCTTTGACAAAAAAATGATTAAAATAGCCACATATTGTGAAATGTGTATTTCAGCAATTTGAAGATGAGAATCAATGATTGAGCATGTGATTTGGTGAGTGTCGTAAAGAGCAGCAGAGTCAACTGATGAAGGATTGAAAGGCAAAGAACCGGTACTAAAATGTTGATGTGAGTTGCATTTACAATGTTCATTTCATCATGAAATTCAAAAATTATTGCGGCAAAAGATAGCAACTCCACTTCCTGTTTCGCTGATGCGATCTGATGATACAACTGCACAACCGGGAATGCTTTCAATAAAGTCATTGATGCTTGAGTTTACCCAAAATTCAGTAATAGGCCAGATAAAGAAGGCTTTTTATTGCATACACAACCTATCAACATTTCTCGCAATAGAACGGATTTTTGTTAGTGCAATCACCGGTAAGTTACGGGAATTAACGTAAATTCCTTTATTTGCTTCAGCCATAAAATCATAAAAATATTATCAGCTAGTTCATCAACTCTCTTTCCATCAATAAAAAGTTGTGCGTTTTTAGTGGCTGATACAATTCACAGAACATTGAAGCAATCACTAATATCAAGATGTTCTGACTACAGATGGTCTCACAATCTCCAATGGGTTCTATTAGCATCACTAGCATCAAACGACGCCTATAATGTTTCACCGGGCTAAGTGTTAAACTGAGGAAGACATCTGCTCCTAGTGCCATTTTCCATCAGAATGTAAAAAGTTTAGCGCAGATCAATAGAGCAGTTCACCCCGCTTCGTCCTTCTGACCTTACTAGGGCAACCGTAATGGTAAACCTTAAGTTTGACGCCCCCCATTTTGCAGAATTTTTAAATATGGTAAAATAACACATTCCAAGTTACAATTATATTAGAATTTTTTAGAAAATCAGTCAAGAAAACAATTTTTTTTTAATTTGTTTAAATTGTTTTTAGTTTAAATTTTTGTTTAGTTTCAATATGAACATCTCTGCTGCATATCCTCATGAAATTCGTTACGAAGAATTATTTTTTCGCGATATCATAGATGAAGATTCAGCAATTGCTTGGTGTAAAAGATTTGGACTGTTAAACACAGATATGTATTGCAATGCGGGTCATGGATGCACCTGGCAAACGTCTCCTATGAGCCAACATGGGAGAGATCAGTGTCATTGGAGATGCACTGGCAGGACACATCGTTCTCGTATTTCTATGAGAAAAGAAATCATTTTTTGAGAAATCGCATTTGAAAAATTCGAACAGTTCTACGGATTTTATACTATTGGAGTCGCGATACTCCACTTCAATCCATCGTTCATGAAACTGAGGTCAGTGAGACCACAATAAATCGATTGGCTTAACTTCATACGTGAAGTATGCGGTTTGCATTTGACGAACAACCCACGTCTAATCGGTGGTCCTGGGCGTATTGTGTGTATTGATGAAAGTAAGTACTTTCATCGGAAGTATAATCGCGGCCGCTATCGAGACGGCCAATGGGTTTTCGGAGGGATTGACGTCGAGGATCCAAGCCGATGTTTCCTTGTTCCTGTGGAAACACGAAACCGCTCGACGTTGGAGCCATTGGTAAGGCAACATGTGGCCGTCGGTAGCGTCATATGGAGTGACGAATGGGGGGCGTATTCTCAACTGAATTCCTTGGGATACACCCATCACACTGTGAATCACAGTGAACATTTTGTTTGCCCAACTACGTTAGTTCACACGAACCACATCGAAAATATGTGGATGCGTGCTAAGCAGAAGTTTCGTCGCATGCACGGAACCAGTCCCAACCTTTTCAATTCTTATTTGGAGAATGGCTGTGGTTTCAGCGTCATCCTACGTTGAGATTCAAGGAATTGTGAACTCAATTCGAGAAGAATACAATCTCTTATGAATATGTACTATTTTATAATATAATTGTAACTTGGAATGTGTTATTTTACCATATTTAAAAATTCTGCAAAATGGGGGGCGTCAAACTTAAGGTTCACCACCGTAATTACATGCCTTCCTGATTATCTCCATAAAGAATGTGCATCTGTACGGGCTGTTTCTCACAAGCTTCTTCTTACTGGTCCACACAATTGTTTCAACCGAATCGTTGATCAAACACAAAAAGCTTTTAGGCATTCAGTTGATGAAAAGCTTGATCTGGAGCATACTCAGATTGTCTGATTAACTAAATTCAACACACTGGACACATACGGTAATTCCTCTTCTTCCACCGTACATGTACAAATTCATTAATGCTGCATTTCTGAGAGAGCGGTAGACTGCAGAGTGCATCTCTCTTAAAGATGAGAAATGAGGCGTGTAGACAACTACGCCGGTAACAGCCTCTGCCTCAGAAATTCCATGAAAATCGTCTATACACAGAATCATAACTGCAACAAAAGCGTTACCTGTGACTTACATGTGACTAAATGAAAATAATGTTTTCGTATTATACTGACGTCTGTTGAAAATTCGCTCCATAATTGTCCGTTTAACTAAAAGTTTAGCTACCTTAGCGACCAGACGAAAAAATGAAAGTCAAATTGAAAGATGCATTAACATGATGTTGAACTGCCAAAATGAGAGATTTAAACAAAGTACAGGCATGAAATGAGTTTATAGCCCCATTCCATGCGTCAAATCGCAGACAAATTGGCGAATGTAAATGGTCTGTGGCTCAAATTGTTGAATAAGTGGAGTGCAATTATTCCTTCGGACTGACACTCGTGATCCCGCTCGCATTCCTTCTTGCGTTTCCGCTCTCGCTCCTCCTCTTCCGCTTTGTTCGCCCATCATACCGTCTTAGATTTTCCGCCTACACTTGGTTCCATATAGTAGGTATATATAGGTTGAGTGTCGACTCAGTATCTGTATACAGTGAAAAGTTTTATATGAAAAGATTCAGTTTCTAGCGGAGACTACGTTCCCTCGGTCCAAAAAATTATTTCAGAAGCTGTAAAAAAGTCAAAATTTTGCCAATTGATAGTTGTAGGCAACAATTTTCGGGTTGCCAACAAGATGACTTCCATTCCTCGATCACTCGCTCACATCGAAGGTGTTGCTCATCTACACTAACCAAAATCTATCATTATTTAAAATTATTCAGATTTAAAATGTCTACGTTTAAATATATAAAAATCAGATATCTTCAATACTGAGCTCTGAAGCAAAATCTGAGATGACTTGCAGAAAAGCGCTTCATTGCTTGCAAACGAAAGAGTTGTGCGGGTCGTACTGCTATCAAACTTTTTCAAAAAAATCGATAATTCAATTTTACTTCTGTTTAAGTTGCTTGAAATATTTGAATATGCGAAATATCATATGATCGGTTGACTATCCGCTCATAAACTGGAATTCAGTCGTGATTTTCTAAGTGTAGTCACTAACATAGATTCCCTTCTCATCTGTGCATCTTCGTATATGTTTAATGTGACATGTATTTCTATAGTTCACATCATTGCTGATGATAATCTATTAATATTGCGTCTTTCAATCAGGATGTCCAAATTGACTCTTCAATTACAATGGAAGCTTCAATAGTTAGAGAAAACCTCTCGCAATTTATGCCATGAGATACCTGCTCATGTGTGAAACGTTCTCGTAATTCACTGCTTCACGATGTGTTGGCTGCGGCTTTCTGCCAGTGCAGTAATTTTGCATGTCTATTTCCACTCATATTTGTCTTTCCTATATCGTTCTCTAGTCTTGATTCCCCTTACTTGTTCTTGCTTCGTCTTCTGTATTCTTCTGAAGATTTCCGAGAATTAAGGTAGGCCTACTTCGGAGATATTTCCAGGAATAGTGCGGTTCATAGCTTGAGTTCTTATTAATAAATACCCTGCGACATATTTCAGGGAATAACACGTTCAGTGCTGAGACTAAGCGTCTGACATAGCTAATGACAGTGAACATTGTCGTCACGTACGAAGGGTATGGTCATCACGTGCGAACTTTTCCTGTGTCAGGTACGAACGTACCTGACACGCCCTATGTTTGACCGTCTACCTCCGAGTTATCTATGGAACCGTAGAGGGCATATATGACTTTTAGTAGGATTCTGAATTTCAGCCATGTTGTTGAAGTTGTACATGGCGTACAAAAACTTAAGCCTGAAATTGTGACGTAAGTGACGAATGAGACGTTCACAGTTCTAGTGCTCTGATAGCCGTGTCAAAGTAACTCAACATTTCGCTGCAACAATATCGTTCCTTCCTTTGTATCACGTAATCATACTTTTTGCTGTCATCGATCAAAATATAACTCGATGTAAAATATTTTGTTAAAAACGAAAAGGAGACAAAAAATCCAAATTTTACTCATTTTTATGTTTTGAACAAAAATCATCTTCAATTTCAACCTTACGTCCAAAATATCATACAAATTATGATAGAATATGATGATTCGGATATTTCGCGATAATTTTGGATAGTGATTGATGGCTTGACGTAAGATTTCAAAAATCGCTGTCGTCCACTTTTTCGTAGAATCCGTCTATACAAAGATGCTAACTTCACACACGTAGCAATTTGACCATCATACGGAGGAAAGTTTCCGGCTTATAATGAATCTCGACAGTCTTAACAGATAAGTGCGCAATCTTCTGGATTCGATGCAGAGAACTCATCTCCAAATAACATTTGAAAGACGGAAGCTCATTTTCGAATTTGTTTTAGTACCTCAGACATTAAGCTGCCTGATGCAGGAAAACCACACTTTATAATAAGAATGTTTATTATCGACGCGTTTCGGTCGACGGCACTGCGACCATTATCAAGACAAACTGGATGTGAAACATGATTGTATTCACACTGTAACATACAAAAATTCAAAATTCAAGGTCGCATACAGAAGTGAAAAACAGACGCACATGAGGGCATAGAGATAAGAGAGAACGAAACATAGAAATAGAATTAGACAGAAAAACACAGAACTAAGAATAAGGTGCAAATTAAATAGACGACAAAACTCTGATTGAGGTGAGAGGATCAACGAAAGAAAAACCGGAATTAATGTTCATACAATTAGGGTCAGAACTAATAAAAGCGGATTCAAAAACACGACGAAGGCTAACATCAGAACTCCTTTTTAAAACAACAAAATTATCAAAATCAGGGTAGTGGATGTTACTAAAAGAATGAACTGAAGGGGCATTATTAGTGTCGAAGGACCTGACTGCATGACGGTGCTCCTTCATCCGAACATCAAAACTCCTACCAGTTTCTCCTATATACGACTTAGAACAATCCTTACAAGAAATACGATACACACCTTTACTATTATTACGTTTTCGGGACGAGTTATTAATTAATCTAGATTTCAAGCTATTAGGATAAGTGAAGGCAATACGGGTATTATTTAAGTGCACTAATCGACGATTAACCGGGTTATCTAAAGATGGACAAACGGCATGGAATAAAACTTCTTAGGCAGCTCCCTATCAATGTTAGGTCTGAAAAAAGAAGATTTGGCTTTAGAAAGCGCTTTAAATAAAAATGCATCTGGATAACCGCGTTTTTTGAGACATTCCCAAACGAAATCAATTTCTCCAGCACGAAATTCTTCACTACAGATGCGAAAGGCTCGATAAAATAAACTGCGGGCTACATTTAACATAATTTGATAAGAATTGAAAGAAAGGAAATGAATATAGCTATTAGAATGCGTTACTTTTCTAAACACTTTGAATTTAATAGAAGAACAAACTCTAGAAACTAAAACATCAAGGAAAGGAATCGAATTATTACATTCATACTCAACCGTAAACTTCAAAGAGGGATAGAGAGAATTTATAAAAGAAAGGAAAGAAGATAAATCAAAACTAGAATCGACAATAGTAAAAACATCATCTACGTAACGTAACCAACATAGCGGCTGATGACCAGAAAAAGTGGGCAGAAGCTCGGATTCTATGTGCTCGAGGAAAAGATTAGCTAGAACAGGTGAAAGAGGATTTCCCATCGCAAAACCAAAAACCTGTTCATAAAAACCAGGGAATTATAGATTATATCTTTTGTTACGGGAAGAACAACAACGTCGCACTACTGACATAATGAGGGTTACTTTCATTAGTAGTTTAGAACACTACCACTCATGTTGCCTAAGTCAAGATACTAAATCGCTATGTACAACTATTAATTGCATATCATAACTCATGTATATGCGCACATCCCCATCTTTATACACTATATAAATAATGAAAGCAATGAAGAGTATGACAAGAAAATTTATTACAGTTTGCAGCATTTCTCTACAGTTTCTTGTTTTTTTACATAATTTTACAATATTTGCAAAAATTCGTGTTAAAACATTCATCCAACAAATAAGAAAATATTGCAAGAACTATTTACAGAAAATGAAGGAATATTTACAACATCATATTTACATGATTTGACAACCATTGTGTACATCAAAAATCACTCTGAAGTTTCCTGCATTTTTTTGTAATACTTGCCGACTCATTTTTGTGTTCACTCGTTTTAGTTCATTCTTTGACAAACAATTGTACATTCGTGTGAGAATATGGTCAACAGCAATATGATTTGATTTGCATCTCGTCGATATATTACAGAATTTGCGCATCATTACATCAGATGTTGCTTTCACAAACAGAGAGCGATAATTTTGCTCTGAAAGGAAACGTGATTTCGAAACATCATTGTCAAAAATGACAGCGTAAGATAGGTAGCCGATCGCGCTTATAAGAAAACACAAATCTGAGGGCTCAGCCAAACCACCTCGATTGGCCATTTCAAAAAGCTGGCTACTACCCAACGGAATCGTAAACGGTGGACACTCGTCGACAGAATCATTTGCAATAAGCGGAATTTTACATTCCGAACATTTGAATTGGCGTGCAACACTTCTAACCGATGTAACCAGCAACATAGTAAATAATTTTTACATCATTTTCTAATAAATTGTCCAAGTCCAACAATTCTGGTGACAAAAAATCCACCAACCACTTGGACTCACATAAAGCGTCTGGTTTAACAATCAGAAAGGAGTCATCATGCATAACAGTGGAAATAAGTTTCTGCTGAATTTGACCAAGTACACGAATTTTCTTTTCTGATTCAAGCAATTGTTTTATTGACATTAAAAAGTTGCCCCCGTTCATTTGAATCGGGCTTCAATAGGATCAGAACAGAATTTTCCAAGAAGTACATATGAAAAACCATGCATTTCTATTAAATAATCTGCTAACATAGGTAGAGCTTTCATAGTTTGAATACAAGCTAAAAATGTTTCATCTGTAAGACCTGGCCGTCTAGACTTCTTCCAGTCTTCAAAAAGATTTGTGACACGTCTCAAATACAAAACATGAGAATCTGACAGATTTCGAAAAGGTTCACACGTAGGATCACTTTTGTGAAATCCTTCGGAAGGATTTTTTAGTGAAACAATTTTCCAAACGTTAACAATTATCTGCACATATGCAGCTGTCTGCCTATCTCTGTCATCATAAAATCTAAGAGCATTCACAGTTGATTCATGGAAAATTGACAGCGCATGTTGAGGAGAGGTTCGAGAAATATTAACCGGATTTAGCGAGCCTTCATGCATGTGCTATCTTCAAAGGCAAGTTCTCCTCCTTCGAATACAGTTTCTTTACATGTAAAAATGAGGCATTACAAACACCGTCAACATTCAAAATATCTCTATGTCCATCAGGAAGTGTCATTTTTGTTTTATTCACAAAATTATTGAATATGTTCTTCAAGTTGTGAGTGAAATCAAATAAAATAAACAGTTTTGTCTCTGCTCGAATAGGAGTTTTGCCTCTGCTCGAATCCTCTGCTCGAATTTTATTATACAAAGATACACTTGTAATCTGTCACAAAAAAGAAAGTGCCAACGTCTTACATGAATATTTTCTGGCATTCTTTGGTACTTGACAAAGTCGCAGCTGCTCAATAACAAAATTTACTAGGTGGTACATTTCAAATTCGGGGTCATCTGATTGACTTTCACAATCTAAAAATGCTTCAAGAAAAGAAGCAGCGAGTTCTAGGTACTGAGAGGTACTGTTGTTATCTAAATGTTTTTCTGACAAATTCTTCGTATAGGCAATAACGTTACAAAGTTGAGAAATAGTTTTTACTTTATATCCACTGAAGATATGGTGAAAGTTGAATTCTCTAACTTTGATGACAGCACGAATACTCGCACGCTCATGCTTTCGTCGACGATCACCGTAGCTTTGTGAACAGGAGCCATAAGTTCGATGTTAGAAACACTGACGTACATAAAAATCAAACACGACTGATGATCTACCTTCACAATATTGGTGGGGAGAGGGTGACTTGAAGAATCACTTAGTTTCGAACGCAGAGCATCGAGAGAATCAAACGAATCTTCCTCAATAGATTCTCTGATCAAATTCTCAATTCTATTGTTCTCAAAGGACCGTCGGGAATCAGCAGTCGCATTTGAAGATCGAGGAACAGTTGGAGATTTGGTGAAATATTTAGGGCACTCTGGGAACACTGAAGGAATTGCCGTTGATTTCAATCGTTTCTTCTGAAGAATTTGCGATAATCTACTCTCCCGTCTACTTTCACGTGAGTCGGTCGACGTTGTTTCGAAGTCGTGGTCGTTGAAGTGTTTCTCACACACTCTGTGATTCTCATTAGGAGTAAAATCCTTTCGTGGGATAGCAGACATCCATCTTGAATGTAGAGCAGGGTCTGTTGGAAACTGAAACATTGAGCATTTCTCAATGACCTCATTTTTCCTGGGCTTATAGCCACTGCGACAATTAGGAACGCAGCACGAAAACACCATCGGTTGAACGTTGTCTTTAAAATATATGTTACACGGTAATACACGTTATGGCGAGCGAAGTTGAGAATCGGACAGTCCGATAGTCAGCAAGACGAAGCAATGTCCCAGCTAACACATTTACACATAGGTAATGAAAGGTGTGAATCACGTTATCGCATGCATTGGAACTTGGAAGGGACAGCTTCTCGCTCTATCTTTGTCATGTAAGCAGTCACTGCAGCGCGAGATGTTAACCCTCTCCCTGTCAAGGCAGATTTCGCAACATCGTGCGTTGTTCTTCCCGATACACTATCTATAATTCCCTGATAAAAACAATCACCGAAAGAAAAATATTTATCATTAAAGGGGCACTGTACTTGTTTTGACATGTGAGCTCAAAACAACCTTCAGTTATAGCTAGATCGAATGCGCTTGGTCGCGCGCACCGCATCTCCTCGTGGAAGGAGAAAGCGGCTATTGTTTTCAGGTGATGACGTCATCGTGCTCTTCGACAGTCGTAGTCGTGAAAAAGCGTTGCGAGATATTTTGTCGATTGAAGCGAGGTCATTTGTCTTTAACGATGCCTCACTGTCAAGTTGGAAAGTGCGCTACGAACACAAGATGTTTGGGAGACTTGCACTTCCACAAATTCCAGAAGGTCCGTTTGGATACGTAATTGCGGAAGAAAAGAGTTTGATGAGCCAACCTCTACATGGATGGGTATTTGCTCTCTACATTTCCACAATGACATGTATGTGAGGGATTTAAAATCCGAATTACTTGGAAACACCCAAGAAGTACAAGCTGAAGGAAGATGCTATACCTACACTTAATCTACCAGAAAAAAGAGAAAATTTCCAATTGAACTGTCCACCAAATCAAGTGAGATCTGCCGCAAGAAAGTTTACAGGAGGCCCGGTTATCGCTAGCTGTCAACGAAGGTAATAAAAGTGTTAATAACATCTTGTCATTCATTGCATTTATTCATATGATTTTTTATTTTCAGCATTGGAAGAGTCTGCTGCTGCAGTTCTTAACGAACATCAGAATCTCCCTTATGTGATGACTCGCAAACTGATGCGGATGCCGATATACCTGACATGGAAAATGAACCGGTCTCCGATTATTATTTGTCGACTGATACCCAGAGTGATGAAACTGAAAGTGATACCGACTTTACTACTTCAGAAAGGCCCTCCAACGATTTCATGTTTATGTGCGGATTTGACAATATCATGGAGCTTGCAAAATTTTGTCCTAAGTGTGGAAATATAATTGATGAAATCTCCGTCAAAACTAAAGGATCTATGTTAGTTTTACATCTGATGTGTGTAAACGGGTGTATAATGACTTGGCGATTTAAAAAATATTGGAAAGATACAGATATTCCATATGGAAATATACTTTTGACATCAGCAACTTTGACTACTGGCAATACATATACAACCATACGTGATTAGCTGATGCAGCGAAATTGGTCATGTTTTTGTGAATCGACGTTCTATAAATTACAGAAGAAATACATTGCTCCCGAAATTGATTCACTGTACGAACAAATGCATAAAGAGGTATTGGAGACATTAGTTGACGACAAAACCATGATTTTCATTGGAGATAGGAGGTAAGGCAAAAATCATTTTTTTGTTAACTGATATTTAATTGATTTAGGCCTACATCGATTACAGCAAAAACTGTTTCAGCAAGCGAGTTCAATTCGTACTCATGTCAAAATCTGGAATGTGCCATTTCTAAAAGTAAATATCATTTAAACTCATATTTAAATGATCCGCGTATTACATACTTTTGCATTTGAGTTGGCATTACACTCAAGAAAATAAACCACGATGTTTCAACTTCAACATTTGTGTTTAACTTATTAATTCCATAAATTCCAAGAATCCAGTATATGACTAATTTTTTGGGGTTTGGAAAATGATCACGTACCACCTTTACGACACAAGAAGGAATTACATAACGGACATACTTGGATAGTTCATTTCTATGCACCCAGTAAATGAAATTTTGTAGTCGTAGTGTCGATATATCTTACTTGTGTATGAAGTCTTTTACCAGGGGATTTCCCCTCAGCATGACGACTTTGCGCTCCTACCGTTTCGAGCACTTGAGTGTTTAAACAAAGAACAGAGAAATTATCCGTCAATGTTATACACCTAGAGGATTCGCGCAAATCAAGAGGACATTTCTCCTCCCAACAACAAACACATTCTCTCTTGGAAGCCTGAATAACGCAGTTTTCGCACCAACCAACCTATTCAATGTATTAAGTCGACTCGTGTTTTCCTCTGTCTCACTACAGTTGTTTACATCTTCATATTTGTATTCCATCAAAGCCCTTCTCAAATTCACACGGTTTGGTTCAAACTGATTTGGTAGATATTCTTCTTGTCTTTTGGCCACATCTGAAAAGTGAAATGTCACATTAAGTGACAGTGCTCCGTTTGATTTATAATGAAATTGTACATGAATTTGTTTAGTTTTGTCACTTGTGATAATCTGTGGATAAGTATTTATATTCATTGGAAAATTATAGATAATTTTTATTTTTTGTTCGTGTGCAGGATAGTACAGTAATTTTCAATTCCTCGTAATACAGTGAGCATGTCTCACAATTTCGCTATTCGAAACGAAATTACATTTTCTCAATAACAGAATTGCAGCATTATATATTCGCGGTTATTATAGAAATGTGTGATGCATTTTTACGCTAAGTAGCGATAAACTTTCGTTTGAGCTCTGTGATTACTTGAAAAATGAAACAACTCCACCGAGTTATTAGAATGATTAAAATGATTACCGTATTTTTCGGACTATAAGGCGCACCGGATTATAAGACGCAGTATCAGTGAACGGATCTATTTTCATATATAAGACGCACCGGATTATAAGGCGCATAAAGCGAAACAAAATAATCGGATAAGCCAGAGTTTATTCAAATCATTGACAATATCAGTCAATATTACACAAAAAAGTACACTCACTTTTTCAATCATTCCTCTTCTACGAATCCATCAAATTCCTCGTCTTCGGTGTCGGAATTTAACAGTTGGGCGATAGCGGCATCAAGCAAGCCCGGATCCCCCTCTTCATCATCCGATTCAGTCTCATTGCTGTTGCTTGCTTTTATTGATGCTTCCGGCCTTCGTGAAAGCTCGGACGACAGTTGAGACAGATACCTTAGCCCAGGCATCGACGATCAACTGGCAGATAGTGACGTAACTACGTTGCCTACCTGTCTTGGTAAATGTGTGCTCACCTTCTGTCATCCACCCATGCGGTTCGCAATTTAGCCTTGAACGCCCTGTTGACACCAATATCTAGAGGTTGGAGTTCTTTGGTTAATCCCACCAGGAATGATGGCAAGCTCCGAATTGGTTTTCTTCACTTGGCTTTTGACAGTTTCAGTGAGATGAGCGCACATGGAGTCGTAGATCAATAAGGCCGGAGACGTGTGGAAAAACTCTCAGCCACTCGCTCATTTTCTCCTCGTCCATCCAGCCTTGGATTGACCTTGACGAAGATTCCAACAGGAAACGTTTCTTTTGGCAAAGTCTTCCTCTTAAAAATGACCATGGGTGGTAGTTTCTGGCCATTAGCCTGGCAACCGAGAACTACAGTGAAGGCTGATTTCTCATTCCCAGTGGTGCGAGAACAGTAGAACGTCCCTGTTTTTTCTACGGTACGGTTCACGGGGATTCAAAGGTGAGAGGACCTCGTCCATGTTTGTGATGTGGTCTGGCTGGATCTTCTTTTCGATGATCTTGTCCTTGCAGTAAGTGCGGAAGATGGCCTCCTTTCTTCGTAATCCTTTGTGGTAGTTCTTGTGCGGATGGAGAGATGACGCCTTTTCATAAAACGGAAGCACCAAGAAGGACCTCCTTGAAATTCGTTGATCTTCATATCACGTGTCATCGCTGTTGCCTTAAGTCGGATGGAGACTGTAGAGACGCTTCTACTTGCTGTTCTCTGTTCAGTAATCGTCCTCTAATTGTGGCCATCTTGCCTTGTTCCCTCGAAACTCTTCTTCGTTACTTGACGCAGGTCATCTTCTTGTTTCCTCCACTTCCGTACCATTGATTCATTAATATTGAATTGTTTCGCAGCTGCTCTATTCCCATGTTGTATTGCGTGGCTGATGGCCTTGAGTTTGAAATCCGCGTCGTAAGCATGTCTCTTAACAGGTGCCATTTTGGGGTCCTTAATTACCGGATGTTGAAGCACCGTACGTATCAGGAAAAGTGGTTTCGGTAAGTGAAAAAGCTTCGTCTTAATCGCCGAATAATTTCATGTTGATCTGTTGTTGATTGCTTGGCTCTGATTGGTTTATCGTCGCCAGGATAAGCTCGAATCAGTTGGTTTCTGCTCAGAGTTCGCCACCCCAAAACAAGTCTGTCTAGACAGCATAGAAAGCTGACTCCACGAGGTTTAAAACCAGCAGCGATTATACTTCGACAATCAAGGGGAGTGGCTTCGTCGCTTACCAAAGTCGTAATAAAACATTTTGACAGATTTTTCAGCGCAGTGTGAACATACACTGTTCATACATAAGGCGCATTGCCGATTTTTTTTACAAATATAGGGATTTTAAGCGCGCCTTATAGTCCGAAAAATACGGTACTGTTATTAGAATGCGATAAAAATGTCATTTTTAGGTACGACTCGCCATGATCATGTGCTAATCATTGCTGTTACACTATTATGGATTACAAAACTAATCTCATTCTCAATTATAGCCATGTGAGTGTTGAAGACAGTGGCGGTTCTAGTCCTGCGATGGAGACAATTGGGTTTTTGAAAAGCTTCAATTCTTTGCTCACAGAATTGAAAGATTTAACAGCGCAGATGGAGAGTTTGATATTTTTTACAGATCGAAATGCGAGCATCTCAAAAATTTTGCGAGAGGATCATCAATACTCAAACGTAATTCACTAATTTGATGTGTGGCATTTGGCCAAAAATATCCGTAAGCGAGTTCGCCAAGCATCAAGAAAGAAAGACTGCGAATTATTGTCCCTAAAGTATAATCAATCATTTTTGGCATTGTGCGCAGTCATGTGATTATCGGCCTGATTTACTTGAATCAAAATGGAAGTCGCTAGCCGAGCATCTATCTAACATTCACGATCATTGCGAACACGCGAATCTGCCCGATAATGAGGCGCGACAGAAGGCTTGGATCACGGTCGGATCTCCAGCTCATTCAAATTTACAAAAAATTGTTTTTGATAAGAAATTGTTGTCTGCCATAAGATCCTGCAGACATTTTGTACATACATCTGCTTTAGAATCGTTTCATAACGAACTCTTAAAATATCTTCCGAAACGCCAAAATTTCTCAGAAAGCATTGATATGCGAATTCAGTTGGCGATAATGGATCAAAACTTCAATTTTGGTCGCTCTTTATTGGACCGAAAATGGCCTACCTGTAGAAAGTCATCTAAATGTACTAAAGATCGGAATGTATTTGGAAGCAAGTCAATCGAATGGAGAAGTATCGTCATGTGTGCATTGCTGGATTGACGTGAGTAGCTAAAGGATTTATAATTTTATCAACTCTCAGTTTTTGTGATTTTCTTATTACAATTGATTGTTGTTCTCAATCTATTCTTATGTTGAATTGAAAACATTTAGACCATCAAACTTACCGTCAGAGGGTCGTGTAACGATTGGGACTCGATTTAGGCACTGGGAGGCAAAAAAGATCAACCACAGACGACCAGGAGGGGCGCATTCAGCACTGTTCACACTCAGTATGAAAGACGCTTTTTCACGACTACGACTGTCGAAGAGCACGATGACGTCATCACCTGAATACAATAGCCGCTTTCTCCTTCCACGAGGAGATGCGGTGCGCGCGACCAAGCGAATTCGATCTAGCTATAACTGAAGGTTGTTTTGAGCTCACATGTCAAAACAAGTACAGTGCCCCTTTAGAACAGAGCTTTAACAATTCAATAAAACAATCTATACTAAATGGAAAAGAGACCTTATCACTATCTGACGATAATTTTCGAACAAGATAATCAATAGTGGAATCTAGGGGAACTTTGGTAAACAAAGAAAAGGCATCAAAGGACAAAAACTTGGTATTAGGTGGAAGAGTCAAAGATTTCAACCTATCAATAAATTCACCAGAATTCCTTAGATGAGAATCTGAGAAAGAACCAAGAGCAGGAGACAACATTTTAGTCGTAGACAACAGCTTTTTGTCGACCGAAACGCGTCGATCATAAACATTCTTATTATAAAGTGTGGTTTTCCTGCATCATTTACCAGAAAAAGCTATATTTTTTCATTCTAATCATTAAGCTGCCTCTTTAATGAGTAGGTTAGATGGCGGAATGTTAAGCTACAGTGTACATGCAAGCAGAACATCTAAAACGAATCACAAACATATGTAATTCACTTGACTCGTCAGACGACATTAGGAAAAAAATTGACAATGCTGGTTAAACGCATGCTGACGAAAAGAATACATGAAAAGTAGTAATACTTATTAACTTAAAAAGTAGATGCAAGAAAGAAACAGATATGAGCGACAGTAATAAAATAAAGAGTTTCAGGAGTAAGTGAGAGCACAATGTCTTTCTGTAAACATGAAGAAGGATTATCAATTTTAAAAGACAGTCTCACTAATTCTCAAGCTGGATTCACGACCCTGAAAATCCTTCGGAGCGTTGCTAGCAACTCTCCTTGTGCGGCATCATTGCAAATAGCTGGTTCAAAATTTGAAATATGTTTCTCCAAAAATCACGTACGTCACGTGTAGAATCGCTCTATAAGGGTTATCCAGCATTTATTATGTGATCCCCATTGAGGTCGCGGGAATTGAGATCTCGTGGCCTAAAATGATAACTTGAATTATCTCATTTTCGACACTTCTTTCACATCGCATTGGTGCAATTTTCTGAAAGATTCATCATCTTGTTACAGAAATTCTAAGGTAGAATTGAATTATGCTCTCTTCGTTGGATTGCTTACATGGATATTGTGTGCTGTATATATTTTTCTCTCCATATTCGCTGTTACTAAGAGCAAAGATGAAATGATTTATAATAGAAACTGTGCAGGAAAGTATCAATTTGATCAAACTTTGAGCATTTCGGTGCTCCGGCCTGAGAACCGGTGTATCGCATACTGTCCAACGTCTTATTACCGCTTGTTTTCTCCGGAACCGTCAATCTCTGACCTGCAGAATCAACCCAAATTTAGAGGTTTCCTTTTTTGGCGGCACTTTCTGAGGTAAATCCAGCACTCATCAACTATATAATTGCCCTTTGAAGAGCCTGTGTGTGAGAAAAGTAATAACTGAGGTTAGTAGCCTCCACAAAGCATCTTCTCAATTTGTGCAAATGCTTGAGAAAGTGAGGCACACATCGAGCAAATACAGACATATTATCATTTCTTACGCGAGTATCCGGTTTACTGATCCTACAGGAATTCCAGTGATGATGCTCAGATCAGGATGTTTATCTATCATATCTTTTATCTGGTCTTCATGATCTCCTTTGAATGAAAACGAAAGGCGCCACTGACACGACTATGATTGTGGCGCGTTTCATCTGATCGCATTATCTCTTGTATCCGATGAAGGCTAATAATCTTGCCGCGATCATTGAGAAGATTGTGGTGATTGTGAATTGACGGAATAGAATGATCACTTCAAGGCACGGCGTAAGGAGGGAACCGGGGGTTAGCAACTTTTCATGCCCTCTCCCATAATTTGATTGATGTTCAAAATTTTCTGACATCTCATTGATTTGACCGAGTTAAAGGTTGCCGATGTCGAGTTGCCAAGCTATCGTTTTCCGATCTTATCTTTCAAGCACAATCCCATTCAAGTGAAAGCGATGCTGCAAAGAGTGGGATGGAGGTAATTATGCCATACTTGACAGGCAATGAATAAAGCAAACAAAAAAAGCATTTGTTTATCATAACGGATATGTCTGCGATATGTCAAGCGACTGTGAATTATCTACCTGCTGAGATATAACTCAAACGAAGTATTGGGATGCAATCTACGGCAATTGAAGTTTCCGTGGCAAGTGAAGTGTAATTTTATCAGCCCTTGTATCAGTTTCAAGGGACTTTCAGTAGCACATTGAAAGTCCATTTTTGCTCTAGGTAAATCCTATCACTAGAATAAGGCTCCCCTCAAAGCTTAAAGCGGATCCCTTTCTCAGTATTACACGTATGTATGTTGGGTCTTCAGTTTGGCAGTATGTAGGGTCCCTTTTTAAGTATAAGGAGCCCTGTGTTAGTCATTGATATTTATTCCACAGTAGGCCTAGTTTGCCAATCTCAACTCAACATACATCATGAAACAATTTATTCAAGACCAACCACGACGACTAAATTTTTTTAGAAAGTTTTGACTGACTATATTTTGATTGGCATATGAACTTTCATGACATTGTGTTTTTATTTGAATATGACTGAGCTCCGAAATTGTAATCTACATATTTGATAAATGAAATCTCAGTAATTTTTAGGAAAAAGTCTAATTGATTTAGATGTGCGGAATATTTAAATGACTGCACCTTCTGTACTTGAATATGCGTATAAACCCTCCGATTCATTTGATTGATGAATAAACTAGAAGTTGACTGGAAATGTCTGGAAAATGCCGTTTATTATAGCTTATTCAACTAATAGGCGCCTGATTTCCAATATCAACAGCATTTTAGAATATATTCCATAGCTCTACTATGGTCGAAAAACTCAGACATAAAAAGTGCCCTGCTGAATTGGCCTTTCATCGTCTTCCGCCGTCCCTGATCATTTCGTTGAAATGTTTGAATGCAAAAAATATAGCTGATTTTGAGTAATTTTCTTAACTTATTTTCCTGTCATTTCTTCGTTTCAACAGTCAGCACGCTAGCATCAAAATTGTCTCTTTACAAATTTTAAATCCAATGTTAAATGGGTCATTCCACGCTGTTTCAACAAATTTCAAGAAAGTTGTTTGGCTGATCTCAAAATCAGTCTGCTATTATAAAAATAATCATACTGATGTCGTTACATTTGTAAGTAGACACAATTTAACACTCAATTTTGAAATAAATTTGAAATTCCAAATAAACCATATTCCAGATCTAATAAGATAGATTTTCCGATGGATTTAGATTGACAATATCAAGCAATTTAAACCCCACTGATCCGCTTAAGTGCTACGATTCCGAGACATCGCGCAGACTGAATCGCTAAAAGAGATAGTTTTAGAAAGTCACTGATTTTGAACTAATTCAAAATGCCCTATCCACATCGGAAAGAAATTATGGAACATTTTTCAAAGATGCTTCATATGCCTCCACACATAAGAAGCTGCTGCTTAGTTGAATGTGTCATGAAAATTTTTGAAAAATAATCAAGCTGTCGAGATTTTTTAAAATCATCACATTTTTTCTGTTTTTGAAAATGCTGAGGATTTTTTCAGCAATAGTTGAACGACCAACAGACATCACAAGTGGTTCAATGTCTAAATAATCACCAAGAATCAGGTTCATATTCATACGCTGTAAAAGAAACATTATTTTTCTTGGAAATTCAGAAAAAAGTTTGAATTATTCGAATTTTAAACGTGCCAAAATAGTGGAAGCAGTTCGAATTTTTCGAAATTATTTTGGATTTCCTCTAGATAGACAGTGCTCGAAAATATCACGTTATAGACTGATTTTGAGGAGTTCAGTCAAACAACTTTCTTGAAGTTTGTTGAAACGGCGTGGAATTTTCCTAATGTGTAAAATTAATGTTCTTAATGTTGAAACGGCGTGGAATTAGGAAACCCTAATTTGAATTTTGTACTCACATCTAATGCAGACATAGATGCCACTCCGTGTGAATCACATCGCTGAACAGATGGATTGCAAAGAACACGTAGAAGGCATTTGCCGTCCAATGCAACGAGCGCTGTCTGTGTTATTACAAATGTGTCTTGTGTTTAAAATCTTTCTCGGAAGTCAAAAGTAAGGTTTTATGGCTACCCATACATTTCTTTCAAGAAACCAGCGAGCATGTCTCTACGATGAAATGTCTCTTCAAGATCGTGAAGGGAGAATTAAAGAGCTCAAAGGCTTCAATCTACCTCTCAATTAAGAAATAGTTTTGAAATTTATCTTTCATTTAAGTCTTTTGAAAAGCAGGTATTCCTTTTTTTCGTGTGTGAAAATCAGCTCATTAACAAGCTCAAAGGGATTAATGTTTTGGTAGATGCCAGCCACAGCTGAATCGTTAAGAAGCGATATCATGCCTATGATTGCTATCTATAGAAGTTTGCACTTTTCATTGATGCGTATTTGTATGCTTGCTTATTTATTATTATTTGCACTTTGTCTTTTCAGTTGTCGGTTGATGGCGGAATCTTTCGGATCATCACTGAAAGAAAATGAAGGTAAGGGAAAGTTTATTTGCTCTTTTTTCGCTTACCGTCCTATTTAATGAAGTAGAACAACTTTCAAGTCATGAATACTAGAAGAAGGCAGGAAGGCATCAACGTATCGAGACATTTGAGCATAAGAAATATTATGAGAAACTCTTAAGTGACCATTTCCAACGGTGACTCAAGTTTCCTTGATGGGAATTATATTTGCTTAAAGGGGAAGTACACTCCAAATAATATTTTGTCTCAAATCATCAAGCATTGCATAGTCGAAACGAATCCCTATTCATTTCACTCTTCTGCTTCTCCGTGAGAGCGCTGCGCTCATTTGTTGGTTGACTGTCTACGTCACACTGCTGGTGGCTGACGTGAATGGGTGGCGTGGCGCTTGGCTGATGTGAATGACTGAGAGCAAAGAGCGAGATGAACAAAACAAAAGGTTAGTAATCGATGGTATTGCTTTCTTCTGTTCAGCTGTGATCTTTCGAGTGATCCCCATTATGGAACATGAAAGATCTTCAAAAGAAAAAAGGTGAAGAATATTTACTGTATTATCAATTGTATAAATTTGCAATGGAAAACATTGTAATTTCAGCATATATTACCACCAGTGCTAATTGATAGGCCCTATTACAGTACTGACATATTACCGTGCTGAAGGATTATAGTATTCTGATCTGTGAATATATCAGACTGTATACGTAGGCAGTAGGCTATATGCAAAGAATAAAAACACCCAAAGTTGCCCAAGCCATCTTAGAAATTTGTTCCCTTCAATTAAAGAAAACAGTATGTCCGCCAATACATTCATATTTCACTTGCATGGTACAGCCAATCATCCGAAATTCCAAAGAAGTTTCATCAATCGGGTAGCCACACTCTGAGCACCATTTGAAAAGTTGCAATAGGCTAGAACGATAAACCAAATAACATTTCTCATCCCACACACTGCTAGGACTAAGCATCTCTTCATCAATCCATGTAGATTCATCCTCATTAGAACTATCGTCGGAAGATACGCTACCTGTGTGAAAGTCATCATCTGAAGCATCCAAAGAAGCATCTGATTCATGATCCATATCAATCATCTCTATTGATGTTGTCGGATGATCTTCGTCGACGCTTGCCGATGATTTCATTACTTCCGAAATATATCTTGAATGTTCAAGTTTAGAAATAGCATTTGATTTTCTAGCGATAGGATTACTTGATCGATTCGGTAGAAATAAAGTTGGGATGGCATCCGCCTTCAATATCTTTGTTGTTCTAGGTCTATCTTCAAGTTCGTAATAGGTCTTATTGAAAGCAGACTCATCAAAATGTTGAGTACAAATGAAAGAATTTTTAGTAGGAGCCCAGTTTTTCCGTCGGCATGCGTTGATCCATATTTTCTTGTAACTCCTCATTTTTCGGAAATGCATGCATCCGTGTACGATTGTATGACGTCTGTTTGCAGCCAAAAACACAACACTCAGGCATTTTCGCAATTAATGATAAAATGAGGAAATTCGGAGTTTGACCTTGTAGGAGAGATCGCACTATTACAAGAGATACGACAACGATGGCGTGTTGCGTTCGTCGCTTGCTTGATGGCTGTTGTCTGCCTTACGCGAGCCTTCCTCAGCAGTGTGACGTAGACAGTCAACCAACAAATGAGCGCAGCGCTCTCACGGAGAAGCAGAAGAGTGAAATGAATAGGGATTCGTTTCGACTATGCAATGCTTGATGATTTGAGACAAAATATTATTTGGAGTGTACTTCCCTTTTAAGCACTTTCTCAAGATGTCAAATTTCTAAAACGAGTAGAGAATTGGTAAAAACACAATTTTTGAAACATGAAAATTGACGTTTTATTGGAATGTCAGGGTATTCTCGTAAATTCTGTCCAAAAGTAGCCGAAATATTTCAACCTTTGTCAAGATTAATCAATCCAAAAGTAAACTTCAAGTGCCAGAAATCTGTTGAAAAAGTCAACGAAATCCTGTCGAATTCTCCAGTTTTATCAACTCCAAATCTTGACAAACCTTTCAGATTGACAACTTACACTATCTCAAATTGATGGGGGAGACTGTCCAGTTTTATATTTCTCGAAAAAGCTAGATGCTCATCAAACCGCCTATACAACAATTGAAAAGGAAACTCTGAGCTTGGTGTTGGGATTACAACATTTTACAGTTTACCTGCACGGCGGAAAGTATGCTATCGATCATGATCATGATCATTGATAAAATGAAGAATCAAAACTGACGTCTACTTAGGTGGAGCTTATTACTTCAAGAATACAATTTCACTGTAAAGCACGTGGTGTAGTGGATGACTGGCTTTCACAAGCTATTTGAACTCAGTGGTCGTGGAAAAATCAATAATTTGTAAATACAAAAGCAGAGGAAAGTTTTAATTGCCCGACGTAATCAGCTGACAATCAACAACGGACTAACAACACCAGCCCTACAAATGTTATGGTATGAAGAAGAGGGACACTGCGTAAATCCAATCGAGAATTACCAGACTTTTCAATGAAAAACTAGGCACATGGTGATAACAATTCATTGGCATTAATCCAAACCACACAAAAAGCAGATATTTCCCAAGTAATTATCGTAGGGATAATAAATCCAACATGATGAAACGCGATAAGTGATAACAGAGCAGATAGCATAAAATTTTCTAGAAAACCTCACCGACCAAGGACGTTGCATCAAAGACTACACCATTTCCATGTTAAGTTCAGAACTCTGAATTTATATTTGCGACTTCATCATTTCTTTATGCGAATATGTCATTTTAATTTCAGATTTATCCAAAACAGTTTACTAATTGATCACTTATTTTTAATCACTTAAGAATTGGTCACTTTAATTTCAGCGTTCATCACATATATTTGATCTTTCAATTCTTATATTTAAGACAATAGAAAATATTTCAGAATAAATCACTTATTTTCAAGAATTCAGCATTTATATATCATCATTGAGAATTAGTCATTTATAATTCAGATATCATCATTTATATTTCAATTACCCAATTTATATTTAAGAAAAGGTTACTTAATTTTTTGATTAGATCATTTATATTTCAGATCAGAATTGAAGTTGCGACTCCATCATTTATATTTCAGAAATCAGCATTTCTATTTCACAAAACACGAATTAAATTCCATTCTGTCAGTTTTATATTGAGAAGAAATCATTTTTATTCCATCACTATATTTTAAAATTAAAAATATTTCACTCAAAAACAAAAGTTGCCGTTATTCACCTGCTCTTAAGTCTTGTAGACTACCACATCGCCGTAAAAACTTGCAGCATGCTGTGCAGCCCGAACACAGACCTGATCATTGAGACTGTTAAGTCCATGCCGTACTTTGTCTTCCAAAATATTTAATCCTGTGTTTCTCCAACGCCGACCCCTGCTGCTGGAGGTGGTGGTATGCGCAATGATCGCTTGACCGCCGACTTCAGTTGGGACAAGACAGTTTCAATTGGATTCAAAGGTGGCGAATATGGCCCCAATCTCAGCAGCTGTGCTCCAGTACCTTCTAATTCATTTTCAATTCGTGAATGACACGGGGCGTTATCACATACGATGACCAGGCTGCCAATATTGTTCCCTTTGTTCGTCCATGTAGTCAAAACTTGTCTGATCCATTCATTACAAGCTTCATTCCGAAAAGCACCTCTTCCCATGGTCATCAGTACGATTCCTTCACACGATATTGCTCCAATGACGTGGATATTTGGTCCACGCGACGATGGTCTGTCCTGAACGGCTCGTCTTCCTTTTCTGCTCCATCCATCCGCTCGTCTTGTGAATAAGTTGAAATTAGTTTCATCAATCCATACAATTTCTTTCCCATCTTGAATGTAACCATTAAGTGCTTCCACATACGCCTTCCTAGCTTGTTTGTTAGTTGGGGTGTTCATTGTGATCGGGCGATGATGAAATTTCTTGATCGTGTATAATTGAGATTCAAGATAATTTCCAACAGTTTGAAATTGCAATATTCAAATGAAATTGATCAAGTATGAACGCTTTCAATTGTTTCAACGTTACTTCAGGATCTTCTTCCACTTTGTTGAGAACCACAGCCATCTGCTCATCGCTCATGATTTTTTGCTTATATCCACCTCGAGCTTTTCCACTTGTCTCGCCACTTCGAACCCATGCAGTAGGCAGTCCTTCATATTTACATTGAGTGATTTTGCTAGGCCACGCCAGTCTCCACCTGTGTCTGCACATTCGACTATTCGTTCTCTGTCCTTTGGTAGATATTTCTTATAATGTTCGATGTTCGAAACCCACTTCAGAATCTTCTATGTCCTTCACGGCAAATGGGGCACCTCGGATTATTATCTTCTACTATTTGAGTAGAACATTGTTGATGCAGGTAATGAAAACAAGGCAGTAAACGACGTAAGCTGTCCTTCAACATTGTCCCGAAGACAGATAAGCACAGTTATCTGACATCTCCATTTTGCAGATCTCACAGTATGAAATCATTGACTTTGATTACAAAGGCCACTTATAAATGATCTCTGGATAACTGTTGTGCCATGAATTACGCTCTCGAATTAAAGTGATTCTTCTCAATATAAAACTGACAGAATGGAATTTAATTCGTGTTTTCTGAAATAGAAATGCTGATTTCTGAAATCAATAAATGATGGAGTCGCAACTTCAATTCTGATCTGAAATATAAATGATCTAATCAAAAAATTAAGTAACCTTTTCATTAAATATACATTGGGTAATTGAAATATAAAATAAGATATCTGAATTATAAATGACTAATTTCTCAATGATGATATATAAATGCTGAATTCTTGAAAATAAGTGATTTATTCTGAAATATTATCTATTGTCTTAAATATAAGAATTGAAAGATCAAATATATGTGATGAACGCTGAAATTAAAGTGACCAATTCTTAAGTGATTAAAAATAAGTGATCAATTTAGTAAACTGTTTTGAATAAATCTGAAATTAAAATGAACATATTCGCATAAAGAAATGATGAAGTCGGCAAATATAAAATTCAGAGTTCTGAACTTAACATGGAAATG
>CAJQUW010011301.1:0-163037 GCA_907163375.1 Prostheceraeus crozeri | reverse complement strand
TTCTTCATCTGCCTGAGAAAGAACGACCAACTGGATGGCAATTTGCATAATGTGAGCAGGATGATACTGCTGAGATGCAAAATGAAGTACAATAAATGTTAATTGATTCTTGGACAATTACCCCTGCATGACACCAACGAAATCCCGCCCAGGTAATTTCCCATTTTTTCAAGTCACTTGCTTGTCAAATTTCTTAAATTTAGCTAGAACTTCCCCATCTGTTGAACTATAATAGCGGTTGTTTATTCAGGATTCAAAATTTGTGAAGAATAAACATTTGCTAGGTGGGACTGCACTCCTCCTATCCTAATGGACGAACCAGCACTGCATAGTAGTGTCTTGAAAGCTATGTAGCAGAAGCCGAGTTGGCAGAAACTGGTTGGGCAATAATAGCTCTTTTTTGTCTCCGTGCAGGTATTGTAGATATTTCATCGCTTTATTTGACCTGCAAAGCAGATTATTTTCCGCGCGGGAAATAATATTAACTCCAATGCATGGAGAGGAACGTAATCTATGACTATTATCAGTACTCTTGTCATATAGAACTAGATAAAAGTACACTAGAATGGAAGTTTGATATCTTGCCTTTGCACAATGATAACACATGGAAAAGTCTATGGTTTGTAGATCGTATTCGATCTACAACACATATCATAGTCAAACTATTTGCTAAGTTGGTTGTGGAAGTTGTTGACAGCAAATTGCAGGAGTTTCATGAAGAGAATTTTAAGTGAGATGGTGGCATTGTTCTATTTGAAATAGCCTACTATTCCATGGATTAATATGCTGTGTCTATTTGTACCAGTCATTGACAACTATTTTCCAATTTTTCAACACTGGAATACGAATTGAAATTTGGTTCACAGAGTCATAATTGGAAGTGGTCGGTGTGCTGTTTGTAAGAACATCTGAAGAATTCACAGATAAAAGTTCTAATTATAGGATAGTTTTTCTGTCAAGCGGTTAAAAAGCCTAGCGCTTTTCTGGAATAAACACACTGAAAGCTTTTTTACCTACAATCATTCTCAGATAAATAAAATGTCGATGGAACTTTTCAATTAATCATTGAATGACTTACGTGATATAGTGCAATAATCTTTTGAAGGCTCATATTCGAAAGCATGAAAAGGTTTTGAAAATTGTTCAAATATATTGAACAGGGGACCCCTTCAAAGTAAAAGAATGCTGTAAGATTTCTTGGCATCTGATTCCAAGCTGGAGCAATGCATACTCTGTAAATCGACATTACAAGTATACATGTACATGTATACAAGTTGCATATGTGTATGATTATACTCTTGATCGATTATAGGAGCGATATTTCAAAATGATGAACATACAGAACGTTTTAAAGGATTGCTTCCTTTGTCATCTTGTCGCTGCACTATTTTGTAGATTCACGATTGCTTTTGTGCACATGATCTTTGGACAACGGGCAACAATCCAGATCACAAATTGACTTGATAATTTAAAATGCCAACCAGAAAACAAGAAAGCCAGTTCGCAAAATTTCCTTTTTGCCCCAATTAAGTTCCCCCGGCGTGTGCTATAATTTTCATGCAATTTCCATTCTAGTACCTTCTATAGTATTGTTAGTTTTTCTATGGCTCTTGTCCTGCTTTACCATAGACTAGATCTGTGAATAGATCTTTTCACGATTGATGAAGGTAAATTTCTATTCAAATACTCTTGCAAAAGATCAATTAGTTAATATATTTTCAGAGAATTTTGAATGAACTTTTAATTTATTCCATTTAAATAGTTTCGATTATAGCGTGCATCAATGATTGGTTCATTTTCCGCACAGCCTCCAAAGTAAGTTGAGTTTTTCTACGTTGTATGCCATTGTTTCAAACTAAAATCAGCATGTGTATGGACAATGTTCCTAAGTACGAGTATGCATATGTCAAGTAAGACATCAATTCAGCAAATACTCACCTTAGGAGAGGTAGCTAAATACAGGTTGGGCACCTGTGACCCATTGGGTTACGGTGGTAGAAAGGAGCACTTCTTGTTATATCAGGAAAATAATACTTTTCATTTATGAACTGATCCGTAATTTAGTTCCGTATATCTCCTGATGAAAAAATTGTAACTACATACTATTTATAAAATGTTTCGAATCAAAATTTTCATGTGCAGTCAGATTCGAACCATGTATATCGTAGTTGCATAACCTACCTATCCCTGTGCACTATGCTGTGACACCTGTTACATATCTACTGTTGTGACAAATGGTAGGAAACTATGATAAGTCTTCGCAGACAATTTGTTCACAACGGAAGCTTTAGTTCAAGAACTTTTGAAAAGAGGTATTTTCTATTTTGGATCCGTCAGGACCAATAGAATAAAAGAAGCAGGTGCCTATCTAAAAACAGAGAAGGAATTGTCAACAATTGGACGGGGCTCATTCGACTGCGCTCATAACAAAACAACAATGTGCATCAGATGGTACGACAATCGCTGTCACACTGTTGACCACAACTGTAATGTCGAAGAAGGAACGGCAGACCGATATGACAGAAAAAATAAATCAAACATTTCAGTTCCCATGCCATCATGCATTTCAGAATACAATAAATGTATGGGTGGCATTGATCAGATGGACAGTTTTACAGCTAAAGTCCACATCAAGATTAATTCAAAGCGGTGGTATATGTACAGATTCGCCAAAATCTATTTGCGTTATCTGCTTTGGTAAAAATGACATTCGCAACATCTTCATAACCATGGCTGAACTTATCAAATCGCATATTTTTCCATATTACAGCACTGTTGATGGAACATTCCCATGCGTAATATCTTCGTCGTGTCGAAAGAATGTTTCGGCTTTTGAATTTGAAAACTTACCTAGATTTATGATCGCGATAACATTCGCTATCCATTCCAAACTAGCACTCGTCAAAATACAGTTTGTGAATGTACTACTTTCAAATTGCAAGAAGAAATTATATGAGTCTAAGTTAGCATGTCGTACGTCATCACCCGGCATACCTATGTCTTCTCCTTCTAAGATGAAAGTTTGCTCTCGTCGTCTTTCTCAGATATGCACAGGAAAGTCTCAATATTGTTAAAAAAAGACTTTTTCATATATTGGAGATCTTATTTCATTTCATCTCCATATGATCTTCAAAAAGTTTCTGCATCTACAATTAGTTCTAAACTTTATTTGAAATCCGGGTGTTGATCTTCAGATAGCGAATCATTGTTCTGTTTGTATCAGCATAAACTTTCCGAGATATCAGCTTAAATTTTTCTGAAATACGCAGCAAGACCTGAATCTCAGGTATCGACAAACGTCAAGCCTGACAAAGACCATTCGGGAATCTACGAAAAGGAATTCAGTTGAACTGCACGTACAGCAAAAGATCATATTTTTCATAAACTGTTGATGTTGATCTTATTGACTCTCGAGATGAAAGGATAAAAAGGCCAGCTGTTCATTGTAGAAGTGTTTGCTGATAATATGTTTTTGAGGACTGAGATAGATTATGATCATACCATCAAATTTGGAATCGCCGGAGGTTAAAGATTCATGAAGATCAATCTGCAAGTTATTCGAGATGAAACAATGACATCATTTGCAGCTACCACCTCATCAAATGTAAATAGAAGCTATGGCGTCAACCGTATCTTCATCATCGCCATTACACCCGACACACCAGAAAATTATCCGAACTTGAGGTATATATCACACGCTGTCGGTTTAGACAAATTAAATTCAATATTCAATATTTCAGCCGATATGAAGATATGTAACATGTTACTTGGGCTGTTGAGTAGTGGCAGCTCACATCCATGTCCATGGTGTGACGTGCACAAAAGCGATCTCATGAACAGTGGAGTTACCCGCACAGAAGACAATCTATCATGCTTATTTGGAACTGTTATGATTCATCTGAAGCGAAATCGAAAGGCAAAAACTACGGTAATCCAATTTATCCCTCCATTATCCATGGAGATGGTAATGAACTTGTTTTAAAGACATTGCCGCCTCCAGAAATGCATCTCCTCATAGGATCAGCTTCTAAGTTGTTCAATATTCTGGAGGAAATTTTACATAACATTGCCACTCAATGGTTAATTTCGTCGTGTGTGCATAAAATTCTATATCATGGACAGTAGTGCAAGCCTTCCTTATTGGATATTATGGATGCCCAAAGCCTTAACTTATGAACCGAACACAAAACTGAAACTGGGATTGAGTTTTTATCAAAATTCTTCTTTCAGAGAGTGACTAGATTTTGTTGAATGATGTGAATATGAAAAGTCTATTAGACTACACAGCAGGACTAACCATCCATCTAGGGCCTAACTATTTTTCAATGATAAAAAATAGCAAGGTCAATAACAGGTACCAATGTGCGGTCTTAGTAGATGTAGGCCTATATGACATATTTAACACCAATTGATTGTCATTTTTGGCTTTAAAAAGTGTGCATATTTTAATGTTGTCAATTTTACATGCATTGTATACGTGCATACAATGTTGGCAATGAGAGCATGGACGTAATGGTTATAGGTGTCATCATTATTTTAACGAGAAACTTACTAAGACAAAACTGGTGATTTATAAGTATGCGTAAAATATTGATTGAAAATTATAATCAGTCGTAGAAAATATACTATAGAATGGAGAAATGGATACTATTTTACATAAAAAGGTTAATGAAAAAAAAACTCCCACCTAAATATAGATTTGAATGTTTAAATAGGAATTTAACCGCCGATATTATTTTATAGTATGGGAGGTCACTATTATATCACCAGCATAACAATACATTTTAGGCCTCCATCACACTCATTTAATCTTTAATTATACAAAAAATAATTCATCTATTTAATTGCATAAGTATGTACATTAAACAATAGCAACTTCAGTACAAAATTGTTAAATGAATTTCAAACGGCGACTTAGTTTTGCGATTTCGTTGATCACTCTTTCACGATTTAACATCATGTCTCAGTGAGCAGACAATAAGGCTAGTGCATTGAAACGGATTTCTTTTATTGTTTAGCGAAGATATTTTTTTAGATACTTGAAAGCGCTATAAGATCTTTCATTTATTTGCTGTTGTAACGAGTAATGTGGCCACTATTTGGAGAAGAATAGTCAGATTGGGAAATGCTTGCATTGCCTTTGCCTCATATAAAACTTCCAAAATTGAATTTGGCCCGTCACAAATTTTTGGAGCTGACAGTAAAGTTTCCATCTGAGGAGTTCCCCCTCAACAACAAAAAAGCCAGATTCACATCACACGCACACACGTGATGTTTAATATCAATTTCTGACATGCACTGTGCACTGTGCAGTCATTGACACATTCTGCAGAGTAGTGGAAACATTGGTTTGCTGATGTCACACAATAAATTATTTTGAATTATCTAGAATTAGAAGAAAATAAGAAGCAGTCTGTCGGATTAAACTGTTCACCATGATCATAGTCGTATGACGGAGAAATCCGGCATTATCTGGTCACCCAAAGGGGAGCCATGGCACCATGGCCTCCCCCTGGCTTCTCCATTGGCATGGAGGCACATTTATTGGCAATAATGTGCGTCAACTCTCAAAGAACGTCGACAAGACATCTTGAGAGAATTGTTACAAGTTATTTTGGAAATTTTGTGGACCAATACTTGTCTGAACATATTGTAAATTTTCGAAATGATCTTGATGCATTGAACATCCATCCATCTTTCTCCAAAACTTCATTGTATTATTCATCATGTGCCAGCGTTTTGCAAGATGACGTCTGCAGGCATGGGAAAGTTCAGTGAGCAAACCAGCGAATCACTCCACGCAGATTTGGACTCATTTTGGTTAAAACTAAGATCAAAAATTTCGAAAATGGCAATTATACCGATCATTTGTTGGCTGCGGTAAGGGTTTACAACAGTCGGCACGTGAATATTTTTATACAAATAAAAGTTCATATTTTCGTTAGTAGTATATAGTGTGACATCCGGCGCGACGCTTCGCTTCGCTTTGCTTCGCTTCGCTTGCGCCGGATGTCACACTTTTGCGGGTTTTTCAAAAAAATCAAAATTTCAAAAATTTCAAAAATTTAGGTAGACTTCAAATTTCACGTGGCCGAAGACCTAATTTCATAAATTTGGGCGTTTTTAAAAATACCCAATTTTTCAAATTTTTCAAAATCTCAAAATTTGAGAATTACAATTTTCACCCTTAAAATCATGACCGTTCCAGGACACCAAAAATCATAAAAGTTGAGAATTTCAAATTTGTGATTATGATATTTTTCATTGCTCAAATCATGACCGTTCCAGGACACCGAAAAAATCAGAAAAGTTAAGAATCTCAAATTTGAGAATTACAATTTTCATCGCTTAAATCATGACCGTTCCAGGTCATGTAAAACCGGACACCGAAAAAATCATAAAGTTAAGAATCTCAAAATTTGAGAATTACAATTTTCACCCCCGCCAAAATCATGACCGTTCTAGGACACTGAAAATTGGTATTTTTAAAAACGTCTTTTAAATCCATTTTTCAGGTTTTTAAAATATATCATGTGACTAAAAATATTTGAAGGAATTGACATATTCTTAACAATAAGTTTAGGTACTTTTACAATTGTCATTCAATTGTAGAGAACATCTGCTTCTCGCATTTATGAATAAAATGCATTTCAGTGTAAGGAGCTGTGTCCTCCAACTCAAACATTTGAAAGGAAACAATGTATGAAAGAACAAACAGCTGCTACACCCACTTAGTCATTTGTAAGACGTGGAATATATAACCAGCAAATCCTACTCCGGCTGCAATGCCGTGAAATAATACACAACAACAATAATCGATATGGCTATTTCAAACAATTGCGCTGAAGACTTATTTAATTTAACAGTGTTTCTTGTCAGTGAAGGTTGTGTCAAAACGCTCTCGTCATATATTTCTCAAAATGAGACAAGATCAATTTGAAGATAGAAGAAAACAATCGTTGCCAGGGAGGATGAAAAAATTACGGGAGGAATTCAAGAGGAATATATCTTGAGAGGCATGAATTTACAGATACTTTGAGTGATTTCATAGAGCCAAATGGTGGAGAGAATAATACAATTGTAAACTTACACAAATTCTTGTTGCATGAAAGAAGAAACAATTCACTCAGTGTTATGTGTAAAATTTTTATCGGTAAGCACTATCTGCTCTCTGTTTGCGATAATGACAAGTCTTATTTTTATAGTCTCTTGAAGCAAAATCATATCAATTATTCACGCACCGAAGTTTCATTTGTTATGAAATTAGGTAAATTAGCAGACAAATTTCCTACGCTTTGTTGGGTGTCTGTTTCTCTTGTACTTTAAAAGTCACGACCTAATGTTATCGGAAGATTGACTTCATTGTGTAAAGCAATTATGTGTCATTCCATATGATTCCATTCTTCTCCCAAACAATGGTGCGTCATTTAGCGATAATACCGCGCTGACATATTCAATGGAATTTGGATGTTAAACTCCGCTATTGTTATTGCGATACGGCCGCAAGACACTTTATTTTTATTGTTAGACCTATGCCATTTCATTATATTCTCTTGAATAATGGTGCGCCATTCAGCTAAAATACTGCGCCATTCAACTAATCAAATCAACGCGTTGACATTAGACGCGCTGTGAAGAAAATTTATCATTCTTGAAACCCCTCTGTTTTATATGCAATGTAAATACAATAGAGTGTTTCAACCAATGAAACCTTGTCCACCCGTGGACAGAAATCCTATTGTTTAGAAAACTTGTATCTGTCTGTTTTATATGCAATGCTATTTCCTGTTTTATATGCAATGTTATTTCCTGTTGCACATGTAAATGCAATAGAGTGTTTCAACCAATTAGAACGCGTCCACAGCGTGGACAAATTTACATGTATTTCAATGTATTCAAATTGAATGTATGCAAAGTGGATGTAACCAAATTGAAATATCCATGTGTTGTTTTTAATTTCTCATTTACGGGAATATAATAGAAACATTGTATCTTCTATAAAAATGAGAAACATTAGAGACTTTCTAAAAATATACGGCAAACAAAACCACATCAAATTTCGATTTAAATGAGATTGCTAAGCAATTGGGAATAAAGAATTTTCACATATTGATGAGTAAATGAATTACTATTGATAAAAGATGTGCGAAACACTAACTCTACTAATACAATGCAACAATGTAACGTTTAAATTTAGATTAAATTAAATCATTTCAAAATCGAATAAGTAGTAAGGAGAGACATCATTAGAGAACAGTTTTAAATCAATACCCCCCAAGTAGTAAGGAAAGTCATCATTATAAAAATGTTTTAAATCAATACCCCTTCTGACTAAGTAGTAAGGAAAGACATCATTAGAGAACAGTTTTAAATCAATACCCCCCTTCTGACTTCTAGGGGTCCCTTAAGAAATTTTTTTTATTATAAAATGAGCAACATAAATGAGTTTTTGAAATTATATGGAACACAAACGACAACGAATTTCGACCTAAAGAAAATCGCTAATCGATTAGGAATAAAGAATTTTCATGTTCTAATGAGAGACGAATTACAATTCCTAAAAAATAGGCCAACAGGAACCTTCAGTTCACGGAACAAAGTTCAAACTGTAAATTTCATAACAAATCTTCATACGTCAGATGAAAAAGGTGTACATTGGTCAGCAGGCGTTAAAAATCATCAGCAGAACTATTATTTTGATTCATACGGTTTGCCCCCTACAAATGAAGTAAAAGAATTACTTGGAACGGGAACATACAATACGTTTCAAATTCAAACACCAGGCACTACCTATTGTGGACAATTATGTTTATACGTTTTGTACAAATTACAAAAAGGAGTACCATTTCTAGATATTATGTTAGAGTTAAACAATCTATAACTCAAGCGAAGCTAAAGCTCTGTTTTCTGTAATTCATTTTGATAAAAACGGCCTCTGATATCCTCATTATCTAAATCTTTAATTTCATAAGTAATCGGATAAGTTTGATTTATTTTGCAAACTTCAAATATTTCTTTAGTCCAATAGTCAACGAAGCCTTTTTCAAATTTATTCTTATATTTAAATATTCTAACTCTATCTCCAATTTTAAATTTCGGCTTAAGTTTCTGCAAATTCGGATTACTCTCATTCAAATTATTATTCTCGAATATTTTCTTTCGTATTAAATCAGGGTCGTCAGAAGCATTCTTTGGAGTTTCTTCAATACCTGAATGAACTTTATTATTGTACTGCTCTACCATTCCGGGCAATATCTTCAACCATTTCTGATTTCTCTGCTCAGTAAATTTCTTGAATAATTTATTTTTTAACGTCCGATTGAATCTTTCTATCACTACAGCTTTTCCAGCGTTTTCAGTTGAATAAACAGTTTCAAATGGTGGCTGAACATTTCTGTTATAAAATTCCGACCCTTTATCAACAAACAATTTTTTTGGCTTTCTCTTACTTTCTTTAAAGATTTCTTCAAACGCATATTTAACTGATAGACCACTTTTATTTTTTAAAGGCTTTACCCAAGCGTATCGTGTATATAAATCTATAACGGTCATTGCGTATTTATAATCTTTTTCATTCGGCATATGAATAAGATCAGCACTCCAAATATCATCTTTATTAAATACTTTTACTTTCAATAAATATTTAGGCCTTCTATATTCCTTGTGGATTTCAGACGCGTAGCGGCTTGGGTCATTCGACATTTCGGACGCGTAGGTTCGAGCGTTGCTCTCAGAGTTATTAGTTTCATTTAAACCCTGACCGAATAATATTTTAGCTTGTAAAGCTTTCTTAACAAACATTCTTTCAATTTTTTCTATAAATGTAGGATTTTGAATACTATCTAATTCTTGAATCATCTTCTTATCAGCTGCATGTCGAGAACTTAGATCATGATTTCGATAAGCTAAATCATGCCTGTAAGCTGCGGCATCTACTCTATTTATCGGTTTTTCACCTGGTTTCGGATTATTATTCTCATCTAGTCTTATATCTAATCGAGTTCCTGGACCGGTATATGAATGACCAGGAAGATGTTTTTCTTTTGAATATTTACTCCAAATAAATCCAGGAAAGTTTTCTAATGTTTTTTGTATGTCACCTCCAATATGCTGACAGTTTGAGTTTTTATTTTTGTTTAATAGATAATTCAATAAATCTAAATTAACAATTTTTAATTTAATTAAATTTTCGGAATTTGTAGAATTAATTTTAAAAGATAAAATAAATGTTTTACCGGATCGGACCAAAGGTCCTGAGGTTATTACCGAATCATACTAGGACTTAGATATATTCCAGAACCATCTTTAGTTTCTTTAATTTCAATTAAATCATCAACATTGTGGAGAATATTTTTGAGAACTCGTTTTCCTTCATCAACTAATTTTAATTTACTAATAAAATTATCTACTATTCCGTCACCCCTAGCAACTTTCTCTAACTCTCTGTTATGACGTTTTTGTTCTTCTAATGCTGCCTTCTCTGATTTATTTTTATTTACTGCTTGGACAATACCAGCTGTCCCACCTGCAACACTTCCTGCTGCTGCTATGCCTCCTATTATTAGTGGAATTAATGGGAGAATCCCGCCATTCTTTTCTTCTTGTAATTGAATATTCTCTATCATTGGTTTACTTATGTAATACTTTTTTTTATTAATCGTAATAGTTTTAGGGTATTTTTGTCAACAATATTACGTTATTTTAATTCAACAGTTTTATTATTACTACTTTTCGCTTGCGACATTTTTAATAAAAAAAATTTAAGTTACGAAAATTTTTAATCTATTCTAGTTATGAATAAATTTTAAGTTATCAAAAAATTTCAAGTTACCAAAAAATTTTAAGTTACCAAAAAATTTTAATCTATTCTAGTTATTAAAAAATTTCAAGTTACCAAAAAATTTTAAGTTACCAAAAAATTTTAATCTATTCTAGTTATGAAAAATTTTAAGTTAAGAATTTTTAATCTATTCTAGTTATGAAAAAAATTTAATTAACTTATCCTTACCATCTTTCCATTAAGAATTTCAATAGAATATTTTACATCTTCTAGCAATAAACCATAAGTTGCCATCAATGAAGTTGTGGTTTTTTTTTCAATATTAATTGTTACATCACAGCCAGTCTTAATAATATCTTCTGATTGTGCACTTAAATCGAAACAGAAAACAGGATATAAATGTCTCCAATCTCCAGGAGTTAATTGTGGTTCAACTCCAAATTCTATACAAAGATTTCGATAAGAATCATATCCTTCCATAAATTGATTATTGGTATCATCGAATCTTAATGGATCAATTGGATATCGGGTTTGATTTAATGAAACTTGTAAACTTCGAATTGTATTAATATGGAAGAGATTATTGTTCTTATCAAAACTTGGAGAATTATTTCTTTGAAATGTTAGTAATAAATATCTTGGAGTATTCGAAGTTCTAGTAAAATGCCAGTTAAATCTTTGTTCGGAAAAATTTACTGAACTAGCAGTACGCTTTAGAAAATTTACTGGAATTGGTTTGTTAGTATTTAATCTTTTTGTAATAGCTGTTTCAATCTCTAAACTAGGAGTAATATGCTTAATCCACCATTCAAGTCTATCAATTTTTAAATATGCTTTTTTTCCAGTCTTACCAAAAAAGATTAATTCATTATTTTCTGTACCATGAATTATTAATTTAAATTTTAATTGATATGATATTTTGTCATAATCTAAATATCCGAATAATGGAGACAATGACCAATTTACTGTCTGTTTACTTTTCTTGTTAAATTCACGTCTTTCTTTATATGCACTATTGTTTGTTTTATTTAAATGTTTTGCAATATTTTCTACATCTTTCGCAATTCCTGCTGCATCTGTTCCAGCGTGAGTTAAATCATCAACAATTATACCATCATTAGTATCAGGAAACCAACCTTCGATTTCATACTTTTTATTATTTTCACCAATTATTACAAATCTAAGCATTGTATCAATTACACCTGGAGAATCACTTATTGTTTCTATATTTTGAGTTGCAACATCTAAACGCATTTGTGTAAATAATCTTGGAAAGAAATTATTCTCTAGTGCAATATTATCGGTATCTGGTAATGGTGTTGTAAAATTGGCATCACTATACAAAGAATATTCACAGTGTAAAAATGAATCAGGTAGATATATATAACTCTGCTGATTATCAACTTCAAAAATTAAATCACCTCCAGTATTTACTCTACTGGAAGATCCGGGATTTCATAGCAATTCTTATATAGTCATTCTTTTTTTGATTGCAACTGACGAACGGAGGATCGTCTCATCTAAATTTATTTTCGATAAGCGAAGACATTTTTATAAAAAATAATTTGACTTTTTGTTTTTCTCACACACAGAAAAAAATCTGCTAAAATAATTTTACTAAAATAATTTTACTAAAAAAATTTTGCTAGACCAGTTCCGCTACAGCTTTGCTGGTTAAACCGAAGGTTGCTGCTCACGCCATTACCTCTTATTTCTTCAATTGTTTTTTTATTATTTTTATTTTCATTATGTTTACTATCAGACGGAGCTCCACTCCTCAAGGTTTCCCCAACAGCAATGTTAGCAATTTTGTTTTTTGTTTCCTCTGAAAGTTTTTTTAAATTTTTTAGTTCTTCGGAATCATTCCTAAGTTTACGAATAGCTTCTAGTTGTTTTAATTCGTTTTGAGACTTGACAGCATTTGATATTGCACTAGCTGTACTACCTATAGCAGCTGCTCCTTTTGCAGCAGATGTAATCAAATCTTTATTATTTTTAATTAAGTTAACGATACTTCCAATACCAGAGAAGATCCCAGCTCCTTCCGTGTGAACTGTTTCTCTATTATCATAATGATAAACAGGATTCATACGTGGTTCATGAGCAATTCTTTGATTTGAAGCAAATTGTTTAAGATTGTGTTTATAAATTATAGGCATTTTTTAGGATTAAATTTGACTTTTGGAAAAAAATATTTACGATCGGCTAAAACCTCGAGGAGCTTCGCTCCGATTGGTTAGTAACCACAGGACCTTTGGTCCGTTTAATATTTACGCTAAGATTTACGTTTGTGAATGGACAACAACTTCGAGATAACTTTATTAATTGCCTGTTGCACTTTATCTATTGCGTCAAGCAGCGTGTGATGTACTTTAATTTCTCTTCTATTAACTTGCATTTTCTGCTGATTAATCTTCAACGCCGTTTTAAGAGCATTTAACTTAATTTTAAGAACATCTAATTGTCTTTTAACAGAATCTAACTGTTCTTTATTTTCTTTAGAGTTTTCTTGTAAATTTTTCTTTAATTCATTTTCTAAATTGATTTTAAGAGTTTTCATTTTATAAACTTTTTCATTAAGTGAGTTTACTTCATTTATTATTCTATTCATCTTTTTCATTTGTTGAGTAATTTTAGAACTTAATTCATCAACACTTTTTTGGAATGTAGTTTGTAACTGCTTTAAATTTTTTTAAATTCTTTCAGGTAGTTTTTCTATTTCATCTTCTAATTGTTCTTTTAACATTTTTATCTGATGTTTATTTTTAATGACTGCAGATTTTAAATTTAAAGAAAGTAATATTAAAATTTTTGATTGTTCTGAAATCTTTTTAAAAAGTTTTGCTATATCTGCTTCTAGCTCTCCATCCTTTTTATTAAGTTTTAATAATTTTTCGTTTAATGATTTGTCATTAAGTTTTAGCAACTTTAATTCATTCATCAGTGGAACCAAAACATCGTTTATATATTTTTCTTTTAAGTCATTGATTTGTGTATCAACATATTGTTTATTTGTTAACTCTGTATTTTGTTGCGGAAGAATAGAAAGATGCAATGGACCAGATAAAACGTCTCCAGTTTTCATGATATAATTTTCTATCTCTATTTCTAATTCACGATTATTCGGGATATATGCACCTCCACCAACATTTGGTAACATCATTTTTTAACAATAAAAAAATAAAATTTTTTCTAATAAAAATAAAATTTTTTCTAATAAAATTTTTTCTAATAAAAATAAAAAATAAAATTTTTTCTAATAAAAATGAAAAAATGGAAAATCCAAATTGAAAAAAATTATATTCGCCCGCATCATCCTGTTCTTCTTATTCGACGAGATCAACGGGATTTGATAATAAATGTTTTGATAATAAATGTTTTGATAATAATAATAATAATCCATGTATAGATGTTAATATTTTATTTCAATTACAAGCCGAAATATTTAGAGAACAGACTAAAGGTTTACCTTCTATAGAAACTAATTATTGCATTTTCTCAGGTGATCCATTTATTAAATTTATGGATATTGTAAGCAAATATAATGATGTAGCTTATGTGGAATTAAATAAAGAAAATATGGTTATAATAGGACATAATAATGTTTACGGATTCATTAGAGCAGTTTTACCGATTAGTAATACTGATTGGATAGAAAATAAAATTATCAATTATATCAATATTAAAGAATTAGTTAAAAAATTAAATCTTTTTCGAAAGAAAAAATTAGATTATTTGTTGATGAACAAAATCAATATAACATTCATATCGAGAGTAAAAAACATAACGAAGAATTATTATGTCAAGTATATTATAGAGATACAATTTATAAACAAGAAACATTAGAAATGCCCCAAAGATATGATGATGATACATATATAGGATTATATTCAAACTTAAATATTAATTTGTTAAAATCTTACATAAATGGCTTAGCTCAACAAGAGAAAATTTATATGTGGACTACACCTTATACTATTAACAATGTCCATAATCATAATCATAACAAACGAACTGAAGGTTCTAGGGCTTTGCCCGATCTTACAGAATCTTATGATAATAATGATGATAATAATAATGATGATAATAATATAGATGATAATAATATAGATGATAATAATATAGATGATGATTCTGAAAAATCTGAAAAAGGTGTAAATGGTAAAAAAGATTATAAAAATATTAGTAATTATAAAAATTTATCTAAATTTCATTTTCTTACAATTGAAAATAATAATGATGGTATAGTTGAAGATACTGTTAGACAGCTATGTGTCGGGTCTACAAAATTTAAATTAGGATTTACATCTAATCAATTTAAAATTTTAACATCTTTAATAAAAACTAAAAGTGATTCAGATTATAGTGGTGTTATTAAATTTTCCAAAAGAGATCAAAGACCAATATTTTTCTCTAGTATATTATTATCAGATAAAAGATGTAATTTAGAGTTAGATATTCCAATAAGAGAATGGTATCCTATCAGGGAATGGCATCCTATACCAAAAAGTGTAATTTATGATGATGATGATGAAGAATCAATAGTTAGTGAAAATAAATTTAAATTATCTTTTCATAAAACATTATATGATGAAACTTAATATGATAAAACTTAATAGAAAATACCAAAATATTCGATAAATATATTTTCATATGTAATAAAATTTTTAGATGTAATAAGTTTTTAGATGTAATAAATTTTTTAGATGTTATAAATTTTTTAGATGTGTTATAAATTTTTTAGATGTGTTATAAATTTTTTAGATGTGTTATAAATTTTTTAGATGTGTTATAAATTTTTTAGATGTTATAAATTTTTTAGATGTTATAAATTTTTAGATGTTATAAGATTTTTAGATGTTATAAAATTTTTAGATGTAATAAAAAAATTATTATTCCCACGTGTCATCATCATCACTTAAATTACTCTCACAGATGATTGTTTGAAATATTTCAGCTTGAATATCTTCTCCGTTATAAGGTAACATAATTTCATTTTCATCAGGTGCTTGACGTTTAAGAATATTTATTTGACCAGAAAATTTTTTTTCTTCAGTATTATTATTTTTATCAGGAATACTAATTCCAGTTTCTAAAGATCGTTTCCATGGTTTATTAACTGTAGTCGATAATGTTTTCCCCGAATATAATTTTAGAAAATCTTCTACTTTTACTTTGTTTTGTGAATAACCTTTGAATGTTTTCTTTTCACTAAGTCTCCCTTGTTCATCTACAGTAATACAGTATTTTACTTTAGGTGCAATAAACATTGCAAAAATAATTTCACCATTTCCATAATCATTTTTCCCTTGACACAATTCTCCTCCAACATATCCAGCAGCGTCTAATTTATTAAAGAGCTCATTGGAAATATATATTGAATCAGTATCTGTATAATGAATGTATTTTTCTTTGAAACCATTAATTTCTAAAATAAAGTTATTCATGATTCTTCTAGAGTGAGAAAGAATGAAAGAACCTAAGTGTGATGGCATGAATGACGTCTTCCCATCTTTTACAATATTAGTTTTGAGAAATTCATCATCTTCCATTTCTACTTTCGCTAAATATTGTTCATCATTTAATTTTTCATAATCTTTTACTTCTTGAGTGAAATTTTTTCTCAATGTATTCTCATTCCATAAATGATATTTAGTGGTTATATCTTTTTGCACAGTTTTGCCATATAGCGAATTCATCAATAATTTAATTAACTCATCACCTACAGTATTTCCTTCTGTTTTATATCTTTTTCTCAAATTAAAAAGTTTTTCAATATAATTTCGAAATGGTGAAACTTGATAATTTTTTTCATAAATTATACCATCAGTAATATGTAAGATTTTTCCCCCACATCTAACAATTTCTTGTATGTCTACAGAAGTTAATACATCATAACATATACCATTTCTAAACCTGATTACTTTTACATGAGAATTATTATTTTGATTTTTAACTTTATCTTTAATAGGAACTGGTTGAAAAAACATATCATTCGGATATTGAAACACAACTGTAAATATTCCAGTTTTAGGTCTAAATGTTTGAGTATTAAATTTATATACTATTTCCCGCTCTTCTTCTTGACGAAATTTTCTAGCTGATTCAGCTTTAGGGTATTCTGAATTTTCATCATACATAGCTGATGGATATAAAGATGTTGCATCAAAAACCATTAGAAATTCATTTTTTTGTTCAAGTAGTTGATTTGAAATTTTCTTACAAATTTCAGTTTTATCTCCTAAATCTCGATACTGTTTCATTAAATCTATTAAATTACTTCCAGGGGACAAAGCCCCACCAGCGTAGCGACCAAGGGACAAAGTCCCCCCAGCGCAGCGACCAGGTAAATACTGTTTTAATATTGGTAACAAGATGCTACAAAATGGCGATATGTATTTTCTTATATTTGCTGAAACTCTTCCACCTTTAACAGATTTTCTAATATAATTTCTAGCCCATAAATCTATATGAGAATGAATATTTATATTGTCATTTTGTACGCTTTTCATCCAACCGTTAAATGTTAAAGCAGAGGATGTCAAATTAGTAGTTATATCTTCACCAACTAAATCTTGCATAACATTATTATATTTGTAGATACAAAAAGCTAAAGAAAGAATATCGTTAACTAAATATGGTCTCCATTCAATTTCTTTTTCTTTATAATTTTCATGTGTTATGTCTCCAATTTCATAATTTAATTTGCACACATTCGTAGGAATTTTAAAATTCTCACACCATTTAGAAAGACTTGTTTTTACATGTTGATAACTACATTTCATTATAATAGTTTGAAGTGCTAATTTACCTGAAGGTGAATCTTTTTTCATATTGTTTTTAAATCTAAAAGATTTTTGGATGTATCTACTAACACATTCAGTTGTATAAGGATTTTGTAATGAAGCAGTCAATATTCCTCTTGAAGTTTTAAGAGGCGGTTTAGATAATTTAAAATTAGCTTTTATCGGAAAATAGGAATCAAAACCTGATGAATTGTGAGCTATTAAAGTTACTCTCGAATAATTAAATTTTTCAAGAGTTTTAAAAAATTGATGGATCGGACATACGTCCTCTGGGTTTCCCCCGATCGGACATTCATCATCCTCAGTTCTCGTAAATATTTTCACACAATTTTGAAGTTTATTAAATTCTAATTCAGTTAAATTATTATACTCATTAATCTGTTTTTTAAGTTTTTTAATTTCATCTTCATCTTTTGATCGTTTAATTTTAATCATATCACTTAACAAACGTGTTTCTAATTCTTTCAATCTTTGTTTCGGTAAACAACATATAAATTTATTAAAATTAATAGCTCCTACAGCATAAGGAATAGGATGAGCTGTTGAACAGTTAGGATCAGGAAAAGTTTCGAGATCCCAAATATATGTTGAACCATAGTCAATTTTTTTCTTTGTTATGATTTTATATGGACGCGTTGTTAGATTTTCATCAGTAACTGTTTTATATATGGGTTTGAAATTATTTTCAATTTCTCTAATAGCTTTTAATTTATGAGATTTATTAATTAAACAATAGTGACCAATTGTTGAACCTGCGTGAAAATAATTGTAATAAACATAATTATGAAACGTTTCAATTCCTCTAGGATTTAAATGACAATTGGCAGGACTATAATATTGAACACATTCTCCAAAATATTTATTGAATTGAGAAAATTTGCAGTTTGACATTACTCCTGTTCTAGATGTGGCTTTCTCTTTATATAAAAAATTATTAAACATTTCTTTCATCATTTCTCCTTGTTCTTCATTAAAACCTCGTAAAACATTATAACATTTAATAAAACAAAAATCTTCAGAAGGAATATAACAATATTCACCGAAATATTTTTTGATTCTATATTTCATATTAATCCCTGCCCCTCTATGCGATCTTTGTACTAACTTCATTCCAAAATCTTCATATTTAATATTACCTGTAAAAATCCATTCGTTAGCATCGGATTTCTCATCCAGATTCGAAAACCATGTTTCAAATGATTTTTTATTATAGGTTACGTAAAAATTTTGAATTATATTTTCCTGATCTTTAACAACTTTTCCAAGTAAATTAATAATTTTACCATTTGCTAAAAGTTTCCGCATATCATTTACTACATTAATAAAAGATACATTTTCATATTTAATTTCATTTGGATTAAATAAATTACATAAATCATCACCAAGTTCATCCTTAATTCTATCATCAAAAAAGATATCACTAATAGGAGTTTCTAATATTTCTTTTGTTCCACGTTTCTGTTTTTTAGTATTACGTCTAATACTACGCCTAGTACGTTTCTGTTTTTTAATACGTTTACTACGTTTACTATGTTTAATTTGCGCATCAAACTCAGCAGTTTGTTTCTTGATTAATTCATCAATCCTAGACGTTTGTCCGAGAGACATTTCACGATTCATATTTTTTAAAAGAAAAAATGAATTTTTACATAGAACCTCGGTTCCGTTTTTGCATATACACAGGAATATGTAAATGATGTAATGTTTCTAATTCATGTGCTGTTAAATGTTCTTTCTTAACCAACCACCATAAATTATTATACGCCAAAAATACTCGGAAACTTCTTAAACAAAGTGGAAAGTCTTTTGTTTTAACACACGGTTTAATACCATGTTTTGTTTTATAATCTGTAACGAGCGCTACGTATTTATGATGATAATAAAATCTAGCTTCTTTCTTCGAATTTACAGGATTTGTAGGATGACGATAATCTTTTAAAACTGGTACATGCTCTATCTTATAATCATTCAACATATTTTTTTTTATTTTTATTAACAAAAAATTTATAAGAAAAAATTATTCGGTCACTCCGTTCGGTCACTCCGTTCGATCACTCCTCGAAAATATTTTCTATAACTCTTTCATGAATTTTTTTATCAATATTAATTGTAATGAAGCCATAATCTTTTGACCAAGCATTGTTACACGATTGTTTAAATTCATCTTTATTTCTTACGCATAAATCTCTTAACAAATCACTTAAGTTTCTTGCATTTATTTCATAGTATAAATATATTTGCATTCTTTCTAATAACACTTCCGTCTAATGAATACATACTTTGTGTTAAATAAAATACACTACAGTTATTATGTCTACCTCTTGTGAAATAATTTCTCTGAACTGACTGATTTCCATCATTAACACAATCATCAAAAATTACACGATGTTTCATTGTTTTATCTAGTTTACTAGGATCTTGCATATTACCACTATCATCTATTAATTGTATCTTTATATGCTTATTTTTATTAGATTCTACTAACTGATTATTTTTTGTTGCTTCTTCACACCACGAACTTATTTCTTCTTCATCTTCAGATTTTTCATATTCTTTGAATAATGAAGCAATTGCTGTTTTTTTAAGATTATTTTCAAATCCATATTTTAAAAATTGATAGACGGGTTGTTCTGCTGTTGTTGTATAAATTATAAGATTGTTATAATCCAAAAAATTTGGAGTCGTTAAAATTTTAAATAATAGATACGTTTTTCCACAACCTGATCTTCCGCAAATAACTGACAAAACTTTATTAGATAAATTTGGATGATGATTAAATTTAAGTTTCTTTTTATTTAATGGGGGTACTTCACTCATTTTTTTAAAAAAAAATTTATTTTTATTTTATTTTTATTTTTAAAGAAGAAGAAGAAAATTTAACTTCTCTAGCTTCGCGTGGGAGTTTATACCTCCCGAACCAAAAGATCTATCATAATTTCTTCACCTCCAAAATTTATTTCTTGTCCTTTTTCATCAGTGATTCTCATGTTAATGTTGTTAATAGTTTTTCTTGTAATAGGGAAATATATTAATGTTTGTGGAATTACATTTAGTCTATAACCAATGGGTACAGTAAAAGCTGGAAAACTGAATATTAAATTTGATAATTTACCATTTATATATCCTCCTTCAATAATGTCACAATGTACAACAATTGAATTTATTTCAGTTATTTTTGGAATCTTCTCACCTAAATGATAACCTTGACTATAAGTTTGTTTATTAAATCCTAATAGCTTTGACAATGATCTATCATGATTAAAATCAACTTGATGATTTTCGTCTAAAGTAAGAGAAAATTTATTAACTGCCGGTTCAACTGCAAAATGTAATTGTTTCTTATCTTTAAATGGTATACCTAAATGTCTCTTAATTTCATTTGATATTGATTCAACTTCGTAAGAACCAGGAAGAAAAGTTAGTATTTTCCATGTTTTACCTTTATCAGTAGAATATCTAAATTGATCATTCACATCTTTGATAACGTTTTGTATAGTGTTAAATGTAGAGAAACTAGTCAATGCAATTTGATAATTTTTATTTTGCTCCAAATGTAGAATGGGTTCTAAATTACAAGTGTGTGATGAAGTAGTTGTTATAATTTTTAACGTCGTACTAAATTTTGATGAACCCAAAATCTCTGTTAGATTTTCTAAATGATTATTAATTTTGTCTAAATCTGCTGAACACATTTTTAAACTAAAAAATTAAATAAATATTTTTTTATGAAATATTTTTTTTATAAAAAATTAAAAACAACAACATATTTCAGCTACACTTTTATAATCCTCTTCATTTAGAATCTTCTTTTCTAACAGTCTTTTCAATATAGCATGAATTTCATTGAAACTAGAATTATGTCCTTCTTTTATTGCAGATATTAAAATATTTAATCTATTTAGTAATTCTTGTGGATCATCTGGTAAAAATATAATTGTTTCTGTTTTCTGTTTTTCAGATAAACCTTTCCCTACTTTAACTCCCGATGATAATAAATTTTCTAATTGTTTATAACGTCTAAGAGATTTTACTGCACCAACTCTGTCTAACATAGCTTTATATTTTATGAGATCTTCTACAGCATAATTATTTAAATCTGCTCCTCTTAAAAGATTAACAAAATTTCTATCTAAATTAAAATGAGATTTATCTGGTGAAAAAATTAAACCTCGAAAAGGTCGTGGAAATATTTCTTTTTGACCGAGATAAAATCTAGGTATTGTTTTTCCATCTATAAATGAAATAGAATGTTCAAATTGCATAGATTTTGGTAATTTCTTATTAATGTTTGATTCTAGTAATCCATAGTCATCTAATATAGTTTTGTGCTCTGGATCTGTTATATCAATTTGTTTATCATTATTTGTAAGTTCTTTTTCAAGAGTTTTAAATGGTTTCATAGTTTTTTTTCAAAATCAGTTTTTATTTGCTCGGTTTGCTGCATTTTTTCAAACATATCAGATTGAATACCAGCTTTTATCATTCTATGTTGAAGATGATTTTCTTTCATAATATTTCTTTGTTTTATTAACTCTTCTAATTGTTTTATTCTTTTAAAGTTATCAGCTCTAATTTTATCCATTTTTAAAATATAATATTTGAATTTTGTGGTAACATTGGAATACAGCAATAACATTTTACTGAACAAATTATTTTTTATTGCTTTGTTGTTTGACATCTTTTCGTTTAAAGTTTTCTCGTTTTAAGTTTTGTTTAATAAAGTTTTGCTTAAATTTTCGCTTAAAGTTTTTAGCTCTTCTAAAAAAATTTTATCATTTTCTTCATTAGAAATTTTACCACCAGTAAAAGTTTTACCATCACTAGAAATTTTTGCCATCCTGTTTATTCTTATCATCAACTTTTTCGGACTGTAATTGAAAGGTTTGATTTACTTCATTAGCTATTTGATCAAATTTTTCAATCTCATCTAACGTAATAACATTATCATCACATACTCTTTGAAAGTAGTAGTGTAGTTTATCATAGACTTCTTTAATATGTAAATGCTTAGTTTTTAATGATTTTCGTTTCTTAGTTATTAAAGATTTATCTAACATTGTAACAAGTGAAGTTGCAAAAACACCCGTACCTGTTAAAGCTGTAGCAACTACTGGAATTACTGAAACACCTGAAGATATAACAATTGTTAAAGCACCTAAACTTATTGTTAAGAATATGCCAATTCCTTGTGTTACATTCTTAACTTTAGTCTATCTCTTTCTTAATTTTTTATAATGCTCTAATCTTAATAATAATTGAGATTCCTTATCTTTCATATACCTAACTCTATCTTTGTGTTTTTCTTTATTCATTTTTCAATGTTAATCTTTTCAATGTCCATTAAAGTAGAACTACGTTCATATGATAACGAAGGATATATTCTTGCGGTTTCTTCCATTTTTGTTTCTTCCATTTTTAAAGAAATATTATTAGTCACATGTTATATTTTAAAAACCTAAAAGATGGATAAAATTCATGAATTTGAAATTCTCAACTTTTATGATTTTCGGTGTCCTGGAACGGTCATGATTTTCAAGGTAAAAATTGTAATTCTCAAATTTGAGATTCTTAACTTTTCTGATTTTTTCGGTGTCCTGGAACGGTCATGATTTTAACAGGGGTGAAAATTGTAATTCTCAAATTTTGAGATTTTGTAAAATTTGAAAAATTGGGTATTTTTAAAAACGCCCAAATTTGTGAATTTAGGTCTTCGGCCACGTGAAATTTGAAGTCTACCTAAATTTTTGAAATTTTTGAAATTTTGATTTTTTTGAAAAACCCGCAAAAGTGTGACATCCGGCGCAAGCGAAGCGAAGCGTCGCGCCGGATGTCACACTATATACTACTTTCGTTAATCATTACTTCAAGTATGATGCGATCTATCGGTGTGATATTCTAACGGTGATGATTGAAAAGTGGACCAAATTATATAGGAAGCTGTTGACGAAATGGTTGGCAATATCTATATTTCAGCCCCAGAATGCAGTTTCGGTTTTCCTGTCCGCCATTTTGAATTTTCGTCATTTTCTAGAAAAGGGCTGATCATATTATTTTTAAACTATGATTTTCAAAACTTTCATGCATAAATACATCAGAAACCGTCAAGAAATATAATGGGAAATTTTGAAAATGAAACCGCCTCTCCTGGCACACCCTGGTCCATGCATGGCATACCAGACCAACATACCAGCAACATGGGCGTGGTAACATGCCAATTTCAAACACTGAAGCGATGTAAAGTGAAATAGAATGACAAGTTCAAGATTCTTGTTAATTGCATCGACCATGCAAACTAAAAGAATAGTTTACACTCGTAGGACGTAGACACATCAGGCGACATACTTCTCTTCCATGGGATCGATTTCAAAGTAGTTCCTCATTTCTAAAGACGCTAGATTTTTATCTTATTATCATTGCTAAATGCCCGATGCGTCGGTGTCTAAAGCCTCTATTTCGATCATGTGGTAATCTTGCTGCCATATATGTAAGGCTTGGCTTGCCAGACAGCATAGCAGAAGATATGAGAGCCAAAACATGCGGCTACGAGTTGGCCTAAATATAAGTTCCTGATCCTGTAGATAATCAACATACCATACGGATTGGAGGCGGCCGACGGACTGACCCCGGTCATAACTTTTGAAGACCAGCAAGCCGATCATTCTACGTAATTAGGCTTTATGTCGACGATTGACGACATTAATTGTCTAGTCAGTTAAAATCGACTGGCAGAAGTGTACAATATTTCTGAAAGTTAAGCAGTTGATGTACTTTGAATAACCGTTACAGGTCATGAAGAAAATTTATTAATTTTTGTTACTTATCCGCTTTGTAGGGATAATGTTCAAAGACACAACTATTGGGAAGTACATTTAGGCAATAATGCTATTTAATATTGAATTCACGACTGTTTTTGCTCGAGGTATATGACTTCAGTTTAAGCTAGGTTCTTTGTAATGAGTGCTAAGAAGTTTTCATAGTTGGCTTCATGACAGTGAAGGCATGTCAATGCTGATAAAGTCCTAATCCATAGACAATTATTTACGTATAGGTACGTCTAATTTTAAGTCATACTCGATCTCAAACAGAGTTTCCGGAATATTATACTCTTACAAAAGTGAATTTCGCAAGAATTATGTGCTCGCTTATTCTCCGTGTCTTGAATAAGTCATTCCGAATATTGGTGCTCAATATTATCCATGTCTCAAATCCTATATCTCAAAATATATTATCAAAGTAAGAATAATTGCCTCATTACTGTACCTGAATCAATATCAATTCTGATGGAAATTGATGAAAATCATCATTGTTGCGCTTCATCGGGAACTCCTGCTTATTATTAAAAGATTGTGACAATTAAATCACAGGAAATATAATCCATTCATGAAACACGCCTTCAAGCAGAACCTTCACTTAAAATACAAAAAGACATAACCTGTGGGCTATATTCTCGGGAAAATATGGCAATCTTAATTCTGAGTATTTCAGGAATTCTTGGATTTGAGACACATTTGTCCTGATGCAGGAATATTCTTTCTTTCTTAAGATATTAATCTTTAAAAGCATTTTTATCGTCAAATTTGATGATAATTATTGAATGCACCATCCATTATCATCGGTATTTGACAGACGCATTTTGACCAGATTAGAACGATTCTACAGAATTATCACCAGAATTTACTATTTTGCTGACATTTTCCCTCGAGGCATTTATTTGAAATCCATGGAGCTCACAGCAATCGCATTGCATTCAGATAAAATGAGGACTATCGCTAAATGTGGGTTGTTCTTAACAATCTGTCGCCATAATGGACGCTTTCTTTCTTTGAAAGTCTCAGCCATTTGATCGTGGTTCATGCCCAGAGCATATATATATATATATATATATATATATATATATATATATATATATATATATATATATATATATATATATATATAACTGATTGCCTTGACAAGCCAGAAACGGCTGAAATCGATCGGCAGCTGATAAAAGTTGTTTTTCTTTTGTAGTATTATTTACATACTTTATAGCATTTGTATTTTACTTTTTACCTATATATATATATATGATTAACTCTTCATGTTGGAAGCTGGAGATATCATCACTGATGGAGGCAACTCTGAATACACTCACAGCATAGTAACAGACGTACGAAAGAGTTGAGGAGAAAGGATCATTGTTAGTAGGCAGTGGAGTTAGTGGTGAGGAAGAAGGCGCGCGCGCGGTCCGGTCCCAGTCTGATGCCCGGAGGCGATCCTAAAGCTTGGCCACACATCAAGCTTATCTTCCAAAGCATCGCTGCCAAGGTGCATGAGGAGCCATGCTGTGATTAGGTTGGCTCCGTTGCTTCCGGGCCTTTCGTGAAGATGGTTCACAACGGCATTGAGTACGGAGACATGCAGCTCATCTCCGAGTGTTATCATCTCATGAAGAGTGCTCTGGGCATGAACCTTTCTTTCTCTGATTTTATCTCATGTGGTTCATATTTCTGTACGGCTTTCATAAACCAAAGAGAAAAATTGTACTTTTCTTCGGAAAAGCGATCTCATATCAGCTTGATAAAGTAATTAACATGAAGGGAAAATGCTAATTGTCATGCTGAAAGCAACTAACTGTCAACCTAACTTTTACACGGGGTCTAGCGGAGCTGCATAGAGACTTTTTTACAGCTGACGACTCCAGTTTTTGTGACTCCCTGTTTCTAAGTACATGTACTTCTGATGAGCAATCTTAATTTTGTCAAATTTGGCTCCGGAGAACATAAAACACGAATTTATTTGAATGTTCTTTTTAAAATAAGAGTTTTTGTTAAATTGTTTCAAAATTTGGTATATTGATAAATTGAGATCACTTGACCATTGACAAAGTATAAATGAAATTTGAATTAATACATGTATGTTCTTTCATCCATGAATGCAGCTATTCATCGCTGTCGCGACAAATCGCATATGTTCATTTTTTGGACGGCGGTAATAACTATTATGTGAACTTTTTTGCCATTTTCGTTTTTTGGATAAAAGTTATGCTAATGCTTATCCGAGTCGTGTGTCAAAATTTCAGCGACTAAAACCGTCTAAATATTAAGTAAAAGTCACTTCAAAGTTTGGCCCTAGACTGTTATCAAGTGATATCACAGATGTCGAATCGTTTTAGGAAGAAATATCCCACATGTGTTGTAGTAACAAATATTGCTATTCCAGTGTTTCGAAAATTATCATACTTTATCATATCTTTAAAATCATATATCAAGGTTTTTGTAATACTTGCTGTAAATTGTAATTTACAGTAAATTCTTGTCCTTAAAATTGAAGCGCTTTCAAGAAAGTTATGAGTAAATCAGAATTGTACAAAACTTAAAAATTATAATTTACATTTTAAGATAATGATAATTTAGAGTGAAGTATAAGCTTTCTTTATTTCTTTATTTCGATAAAATGGCTACAGCTTTCGCCAGTTACAGTCACTTTTTAAAAAATTGAAGTTGAAATGAAAATAATATAGTCAGAGGAATGAATTTTAAAAACAACATCCGCATCATGTAAAACGTGTCTTTATGATGCGCTTGAATCTTGCATGATTGAAGTCAAATAAGTCGATGTCAGAAATGCAGCCGAGCATCTTGATTGTTCGAAGAATAAAGTCATGCTTCCGAATCAGAAGACCACGGTGCGATTCGTAGGTGAGAACATTGGTATGTCTCGTTCTCCGATTTGGTAATTTGAAGCTGATGGAGGACACAAGAAAAGGACAATCCACATGAAACAAGCTTAGTTACAAGCTTCATTATAAGTTTGTTTTAGCTTACTTCATTTTCATGTTTACTCAATTCAAGTTAATGAAATTATATTGCATGACTTAAAAATTTTTCAGAAGTGTTTTCCGTTACTTTATGGCCAATAGATTAACTAGATATTGACTCTAAAATGTAAATAAGATCTTTCTGTAGGTATATGAATCGAAATAAGGAGAATTGTGCTTGCTTAGAATCATGAGGTTGAAATATTAATTAAAAAAATTAATTCCCTTATTAATAAACATGATCTACCGGTAACCTTAGTTAGCAAACCTAACAAAACAGTGAGTAACCTGAATAAAAATAGGTCTCGTAAGTACAAAAATTGTGACTTATGCAATAGTCTTAATGGTATTAACTATGCATGTGATGATCGTCACGTAGTGTATCAATTTACTTGCCAATTCTGTCAACAAGAGTACATCGGTCATACTAGTCGTCCTTTTCTTGGATGTCTAAAAGATCATACAAGTAGTTTAAAAGCTGGTAATAATAACAGTGCCCTTTCTGAACATGCGAAATATTTTCATCGGCGTAACATGACTATTAGAGATTTCAACCTCATGATTCTTAACAAGCACAATTCACCTATTGAAAGCCGCATTACTGAAGCTAGGTACACTAGGACTACGAATCCAGGTCTGAACAGGAAACAAGAGCTGGTTGGTTGACGGATGCCCGCGACTAAGCGATCGAATCGATTAGTATTTAAGATTCACTTCACATTTGTGCTTCCGTCACTTTCTGATTTTACTGGCACTGAGGCTGTGACAGAATCACGAAACGTCTGCCTTTGTAAATAGTTTTACCTTCAACTTTTATTTTGAATTACAAGTGGATAAAAACAGTGGCAGAGACTTTTCAAATTTGAAACATCAACTTTCAGATTGATCATCAGGCAATGATCGGGGTTAAATCAGATAACAGATGATACCAGTTGTGCTTCAAGAAATAGATGCCGTTTGTAACAGTACAAACAATTTTCATTACAATATAAGTATTTTAGGAAAATTAGATATCTATTTGCGAATACTCTGCGCAGTATTACCGACCCCATAGTAGCGGCTCAATGCCTTTTCAGTACTCAGAGCAACATAGGTTTTTTGAACTATACATACATTATCAAAGAATGAATATTGTCATGTAACATAATATGCTGATTCGATGAACAAAATTTCAATCCCATTTCGTATTTGCATTTAGGCCCCTACCCTATATCATGGCATGCATAGCACACTATGCAGATGATGTAACCAAACAATTGAGATTCGGTGAATCTCACTACGCAATCAGCTACACGTATAACTTGTCCTCTTCGACCATGGCATGAGATGGAATATGGAATTCGTCATCGGCAGATTTCTTTATTCTGTTAATTTGAGATGTATTGGCCAATTACGAATGATGCATGGTTGAATTGACTTTCCTTTCCCCTGGACTTTTCAGAATAAGTTAGATATGGCACTTAATAAATTATAATTGAGTGCGAACTTATTTAGATACTGAACCCATGCACTACGAAAGCTGTCATCTTTTTGCCACCCATGTATTCATTATTTCCGCTTCTGTTCAGACTTAACCTACATACGTGGTGTGATCCAAAATGTCCCGGATTAGCTTAACTGAAGCTATTCCTTGATAACGAATACTGTTCCAGCTGTTTATTTAGGTCTCTAAGGCACAAAAGATATGTTTGTAGAAGCTTTTTCGTACATTTTATATTTTTACTGATTTATTAAACTTATTACTCGAATTTCAGTATTTTTCTAACTTTATCTGTTTATCTAACCAGTCTACCAGTATTCAGTTTATCCAACTTTCTAAGTGAAATTGATTTCGCCTATACATTCAAAGGGCATTTGTTTGTGACGTCTCACATTCTTCATCTGTCACGTGATTAAGTGATTATTGATGTCATACTTTCAGCAAGACCTCAATCGCTTGTTCCTTTATTATGCAGTCATCATGATGAATACTTCCACCGCTTTTGCTATCGAATACCGAAGTGCAGTACGATTTCCCATGATCGGCGAATTCACTAGTAGTGACATTTTGGGTGAATTGAACCTCGCTTATGGTAGCAATGCACTATCACGAACAACGGTGTACTTTTGGATCAGCGAATTCAAAAGAGGGAGACAGTCTGTAGAGCAGGATTACTCTCGTTGCTAGGCCACAAGAGATACCGGATGATAAAATTACGGAATGTGATGAACCGATATTGACGCACAGGAGAATAACCGCATGTGAAATATCAAAGCAACTACGGATTTGTTATTCCTCTTGTTATGACATGGTTAAAGAGCTTGGTTATTGAAAATTGTTCTCCCGTACTGTGCCGAAGTTTCTCTCGCCCGAAGTGAAACAAAACAGAGTTCAAGCGGCACAGTCGAATTTGGATCTGCACGAAAGTTATGGGGGGGGGGCAGTTATTGTGCTATATTCTACCAGAAGATGAAACTCCTTTATCTCTGTATCTACCACACATTAAACGAGAATCTGCAGAGTGGCAGAAACCCGGCGAGTCCGTACCATTGAGGATGCGATCTGGAACGACGCATCGTCGATCATTGATACTGACCGTGTTTTGGAATGCCTCAGGGATTCAACTTGTTGACTTTGCTGACAGAACTATTCGAATAGACAGTAAGTACCATTCACACCTGTTGTCTGATGTCAGGAAGAATATTAGAAAGCCACAAAACATTCCTTAATTTCTGCTACACGACGATGCTCTAATACACACCAGTCACGAAACGACCAATGCAATAGCAAAGAACGGGTTCCATCTTTTGGACCATCATCCTTTCTCACCTGACATCGCCCCGAGTGATTTCTATCTCTTCAGATTCCTTAAAAACACATGCGAAAACACTTCATTGACTCATCAAATGAATTAAAACTTCTGTCAATCAGTTTTTCGATTCCTTATCACCTGATTTTTTTCACGAGGCTTTTCTAATTTTTTTCACGAGGGAATTGCAAAGTCGCTGGAAGAAAGTGACAAATGTACGAGTAAACGGGTCATTTATGGGAAAAAGAAAAATAAAGTTAATTTTTTTAGAGTTAAAGGTCTTCTCTTCTGATACTTTCTCCTGAAGAATATGGCGAAATTTTTACTGGTAATATGTTCATGATTTTCAAGTGATAAACTTAGAAAAAAACTGAAATTCGAGTAATAAGTTTAATAAATTAGTAAAAAATATAAAATGAACTAAACATGTTTCTACAACAATATTTCTTGTGCCTTAGAAACCTAAATAAACAGCTGGACAGTATTCGTTATTATGGAATAACTGCAACTAAGCTAGTCCGAGACATTTTGGATCACACCACGTACTTAAAGCTTTTTATGTTTGTCTTTTTTTCCATCTTATTAATTTGACAAAGTTTTGTCCACGCTGGCTTTGCATTTTCATTTGGACAGAGGAGATGGCAACTTAATAGTGATGGGTATTTTTTCCAATCTCTAAATTCACACATGTTGCCACATTATAACAATTTTTTCTATGGCAGCGACGAATGCAGCGATTTTCATTAATGTTGCAAATGGCAATGATCAACCAAATGGCAGCTCGAAAAACTTGCCTATTCTCTTATCAAACCTTGCATTGTAACTCGGGTCAATAAATGGATAACGAGTCGTTTCATTGGTATTTCTCCGGACCTGAAATAAACTGCAATCTCTCTCGGATTTCTGCAAATGCACACTACACAGGAACAAGGAGCTCAGGGGCGATGCTACCTGGAGCGTCGCAGAACGCACAATTCCTGCTCTGTCAGTATGAAAAGTATTGTAAAAGCCACCAGCAACTGTTTTTGTCAGCCATGTGCTGAGTGCACTCGCAGACTGAGAAATGAAACATGAATATAGTGAATCATAAAATCATGCCGGTGAAAATTGAATTAAAAACTTGAAATTTCAGCTAAGAAAGCATGAATAATATCGTGACTTTTTCATGAAGACTTCCATTATAATACGGATCATGAAATTCCCTTGATAATCAGCTTAATTTCCGCTTGGTTAGGATGCTTATTAGCAAATATTCATTCATTCTTTTTGATATCCAACTTGTTTTATACTACTTACACGGGTGCGTCATCTCGGTAGTATGTAAATTGGCAAAATTTTGACTTTTTTAAAATTGCTCAAATAATCTTTTGGACCACGGGAACGTAATCTCCGCAAAAAACTAAATCTTTTGATATAAAAATTTTCACTGTATACAGATGCTTTTTTTGAGTCGACACCCTACTTACATATCCCTACTCTATGCTCAGGAATGAAAAAATTTTCTATAATTCTACCGCAAGTAAAAGAATTTCGAAGATTCTCCCTATGAAGTCATATTATACAATAATTTTTCAACATGGCGGAATCAGATTTCACATCTGATTAAAAATAAGAGTGTGTATCAAAAATAAAAATCTGATCTATCGTACCGACATTTCGCGTGTAATGAACTGTGGGATTCTCGTCAACATATTATCTCATCGACATCCGATCCGTAATCACCCTTTAACATTCATGTTCCTTATCTGCCTATCTCCAGTCATATCCTTAAAATCATATAACAGGATAATTTGATATTTCTAGCAGTCTTACGAAACTGACTTCCTCATTAAAAAGCGCTACAAAAGTTCGTAATTGTTTCGTAAACCTAGGCTTGTTAAAGACTCCGAGAAATGTTTGAGAACATATGAATGATTTCGAGGAGAAACAGAACCTTGCTAGACATCAAGAGAAAAACAATTTTAATTTTTTACAAAGCATCATCATTTTTAATGGGGTATATTATAGAGATCAATTGCGTCGCTTCATGGATATTATACAGACATGATATAATCTTAATGTACCATAGCGATGAAGCGACATGGCAAATTAGTCCGGACGCCAGCAGAATATTTGTCTGAGAGCGAGATCAACTGAAGCTTGAATATTCCCATAAAGAGTCTTACATAATGAATATACACTGTATATTCAACATTGTAGCTTGACCCTCAAGTGGGCAAAGGGTCGTAACTTGTCAAGCTTCTTGACTATCCTACGGCTACTTTTGATCCAAAAGTTGACAGGATTTGTGTAATTTCCCACTAGTCCATTCTTTACTCAATCTGAACTTCTTAGTTGGGGCTGGAACTCACCCCCAATGGTTCATCTGATATATGATCTTCTTCAAATGTTTGAAGGTCTTAAAACATGAAGGATTGATGGGATCGAAGGCGTGGCAGAGCCCTTCCCCATCGGGGTCTATTACGCCATGCGAGCTAGAATCCACCCTTTAGCGAGATCGCACATAGCCACTTGACAAATGATCCCTTCGGTGAATTCAGGCTATAAGGATCTTAGATATGAACTGATATAAAGATGCATTGGTAATCACAATGCCAATCCTGAACAGCATCTGATAATTATTTCCACGAAGATTAAAATGTCAACTCTTCGGTGCGAGGAGTGATATCGCTCAGAGTACTGAAAAATGACTTTTTAATCGAGTGAGGGTAATTTATTTCTATGTATGTATTTCCATCTGGAATATGTTAGATACCTTAGCGTCCAAATTGTCGGCCATACCATGACATTTGGAAGTCTATGGCCATACTTAGAAATGTATAATATTTCTATCCATAGGAATAGACATAGACTACCAAGCACAGCAAAAGAAGACTTTTTGAGTATAAATTTGATCAGAATTATACCTACATTCTACATGCTGCATTCTACAAAGTAACCAAAATAGCGACTTAAAAATGAAAAGAACCTCAGAAATTATAATAAAGAAAATAACAGTAGCAAAAATACGATGATCGAAGGAGTCAATTTTTTCGAATATTGTCAGCTACCGAACAGAACACTAAAATATCGGTAATGCTAATAATTGTGCTAACAATAAATCGCTTGCCAACTTGATATTTTTGACTGTGCATCATAGTCGATGTGATTCAATTGAATACATTGAAATCCTCCTATGTTTCAAATACCAGATTCAGGCACCTGTCAAGGATATTCAACGTAATTACAATAAAAATAATACATAGAGAAAAGAAAATCATTCGACATAAATATGATTTGCAGCACAAAAGTTCACCAACTGCAAAGTGTTAACCGCGGAGACTACAAAGTTGACCAAGGACTGTAAAGCGCTCATCAAGGACTGTAAAGAAATGCTCATGCGCTCTCAAAGCTATGGGAATATCAATTTTTTAAAACATCCATAGAAATAAAATATTTAAACAAATGAAAACCGTAGTGTTGGCAGGTACCCGCCGAGTCGAGTCTCGGCCCTTCTATCTGAACACTCAAACCCAGGCACGCAATGTACCACACATGCGGCTGGCATGCTGAGAATTCATGCAGTGCTACATGTGTTGAATGGGATAATACTGAAAAGCATTCGAACCTTTCTGAAATCCAACAAGCTGGAAGAAATGTACAAGAACAAGTATAACTGAGGTGGCATGAGAATGAAATCTGAAAACCATGATGTATCCCAAAATTTCCCCAAAATGCACATCGAAATGCCAGTTTCCTTGAAGCTATTTAGAAGACAAGCTAAACTAAGAAAAGCTAAGTCGGAATCCCGAATTTCATAGACAATATAACACTTCGCGCAGTTCATTGGTTGTCAAAAAGCGATCTTTTGCACTTGACAATGCAGCGATTTATGCACAGAATTTGATTCATCTGCGCGCTTCGGTTTCCTAGAAAGGAAGAATTGTATGTAACCTTAATATTCAAATGGCACATCACAGAATTAGACAACTTGCTCCTTCTCGAATGGATAATTCGTGTATCGCTTGCTATTGGAAATGGCAAAGAATTAGCTGTCAGCAGAGGACACCAGAGCTGGTGAGAGATGCGTGCGTGCTGTGATATCACTATGCACACACCAAGACACACATCGATGACTGGCTTCGATTCAATGTATGCAATATACAGTCAGCAATGCCGAGGGGAGGATGTGAAATCATCAAGTGGACTAATTTTCGTACGCCTGCTACTTTTTTTAATAATGATCGGAAGGGCCACCATTATGGAGAAAACTTGTGCGCAATGATCTGAATTCTTCGAATCTGAAGGAATTTTGGCAATCGAAGCACTTCGGTGGAACTCACATTAATCCGCAAGCGACGCACGACTTTTTCCTATCTCTGTGAGGTATAAGGAATTCCTCTTTGCCCACTTAATAGGTTCCTCGATGTGCGTCAATTTCGTATTAATCACACTTTTAGCAAACCGAAGCAGATAAACAAAATATTTAATTCTGTGGATTTATGCATTTAGACTCATTGCTGATTTATTGATGATTTTTTGACGGAAACCTTCCGTCCAACCGCCTGCAAATTGTCTCTGAAACATGAATTTGAGTAGGAGTGGTTGGGTTAAATTGAAATTACAGAGCCTATTAGTCCGGAAGCTAGCGTGAAGTTGTGCAGGGAACGAGGTAGTACATAAAACTTTCACATAGCATAGTACACCTCTAACCTACTGCAAAACTTGGCGTCTTCCGGATCAGATCATTTGCTTTTCAGAAATAGAGAGGATAACAGAATCCTATGTATTTCCAGTGGTAAAATTGTGACATTTAAGGTGTTAACTCCATTTTTTCGAATTTTTGATCAAAAAGTTACACGAATTGGTATTTTGTTGAACTGGTTATTATAGAAATCATCTACAGATCATGACAGAGGATGAAGTAAAGTGTACAAACAGACACTTTTCGTTGGTGTAACTGCAAATTTTAACAGAAATTTCAGGAAAATTGTTGATATACTTTAACGAAAAGTGTCTGTTTGTACACTTTACTTCATCCTCTGTCACTGAATGATAACTTATTTGAAAGATTATGATCTGTAGATGATTTCTATAATAACCAGTTCAACAAAATACCAATTTGTGTAACTTTTATGAGCAAAAATTCGAAAAAATGGAGTTAACACCTTAAATGTCACAATTTTACCACTGGAAATACATAGAATTCTATTATCCTCTCTATTTCTGAAAAGCAAATGATCTGATCCGGCAGACGCGAAGTTTTGCAGTAGGTTAGAGGTGTACTATGCTATGTGAAAGTTTTATGTACTACCTCGTTCCCAGCACAACTTCGTGCTAGCTCCCGGACTATATCTTTATTAGGGAAATGCAACATGCAACAGGTGGTTGCTATGTTTACCTCAGAACACACTATACAGGGTGATTCAGCTCAACCCACCGGTGCTGATATAATGATAATAATAAGTAGGCGTCTATTCTCAATAAATGAAAATCACATAAAGACACAAATACAAACTCAAAAGTAAAGTATTGCATGAAGAATCATGCCAAAGAAGGCTTGTGTATGACAAGGTCAATTTCGGCACCATCGTGTAGGACACAACAGCTGTTATCGTAGAGTGAATATTCTGCGTTCATGACGTGGATAATATACATATATATATATATATATATATATATATATATATATATATATATATATATATATATATATATATATATATATATATTGGAAGAATGAGTTCAATCGTTGCTCTGTCGAGCAATAGGGAATACGGTGATGACCGGTGGTAAGTCGACATCTAAGCAAAATATCGATGTTTATCAAGTTCAACTTATTCATGTATGTATTTAGAATTCGATTTCGTTACCATTGGTACATGCATCAAATGGTCAGTTAAGCATTCCTTCACAATTCCGAACAAATTTGATTTTTATCGATGCAAGTTGAATCCTGACTTCAGTTACGAAGATGTCGCTTATGGTGCATCAGGTTCTATTGCATTTGATAATTTCGAAGCAACAAGAAGAGCTTTCAATGAAAAACACTGAGAAGAAAGAGTCACCAACTGTGAGAACCATTCAAGATTGGAGAAGGAGTTTCAACCAAACTCAGTGTGTTGCCGATGAAACATTCCGGTGGTCCTGTTAAGAGTTGACTATCTGATGAAAATAAGCAGAAATTTTTGAAGTGTTTGGAGACAATCCATATAGGCTCCCTACTTCATATCGGAAAGTTGCGGCGCAGCTCGGCACGTCGCAGATCTCGGTGCAAAAATTTTTATGCAAGAATAAAATAAAACCTTTCACATTTAGTCGAGTTCACCAGTTAAGTTGAGGGAGGTGGATTTTGAACTTTGGTTGGATTTCTGGCACACTGTTTTACAGATGATCAACGAAAATCTTGGCTGGTATCGAAAGTTTGCCTTTACTGATGCAGCAACTTTTCATTTAAATGGCCAAGTCAATCTGTACAGTAATTTTTATTGTGCGACGGAAAAGCCCTCATGTGACTTGCGTAAAGCCTCTGAAATCTCCAGTTGGTTTTCGGGCGATGATTGCTTTTGACTATGGCATCGTGCATGAAGTCATCGATGGGACAGTGACGGCTGAAAAATAATGTGATCTTCAAGAAACAGTGACTCCTTTTTATTCGGAGAAAACAGGCATTGATCTACCAGCAAGACGGAGCTCCTGAACAAGAATACAGCTGAACGAAAATCTTCAAGATCAATGGATAGGTAGAACCGGCCATCGGAATTGGCCATCTTGAAGTCCTGACCTTGCGATGAGCCATTTTTCGTTATGGGAATGCGCACAGGATCAGATCTACAAATTTCCAAAACCAGAATCCACTCTTGAGGTGAGAGATAGAATTGCAGCAGTTTTGAATTTCATTGACAAGCCTACTACAAGACGCGCTTATCAGCACACAGGTTTCATTTTGAACAACTTTTGTGGCTGGTTTAGTACAAAACAAGTTTCAATTTTGTTAACAATACATTTTTGCAAGTTTTTGCAATACAATTTGATTCTCAACTATCTTTGAATACCGCCTGTTTCATTATCGGCGGGCTGAACAGAATCATCCTCTACGCATGAGATAATGAAAGTCATTGCTTGAGAGTACAATCAATGGTTTTTCTAGCCAATATTCTAATATCTAGCAGTTTTCATCAGTACCTCTTTTATCGTATGTAATTATTTGAGAAAATAAGGAAATGTGATTGCAATGTTGAATACATGAGATATCAAATAAGCTTCAATATATATGCAAATGAAGGTCATATACTCTTGCGTTGAATTTATCTGATGTTTGTCAACTATCAGCACTGCAATACCAAATCGTAGCAAACCACCTGCCTTCAACAGTTTGACATAATTACCAGTCCCAATTATTTCTTTAATGACGATCATCAATATTCGTCTGCTATTCGAATGATGGAAATGCTATTATTCCCTTGAATCTTGTTCATTGGAGATTTATTCAGATGATTGAAGATTATTGCATTACGATTCCACTTCGATACGTTTAGAGTTCGGGAAATATCAGATATTGATCCCAAGAAATCGCTTCATTCAATTTCTAGCAATGCATTTGGAAGGTCAACACTAAATTGTTTGCTATTCAACTTATACTATCATCATGTCATTCAGCTGAACATCTCTCATCGTCTGTCGTACTTGGGAGACAGACATTATAGTTTTTACAAGGAAATGGACGACAAGCAAGCAAGTCATATGATAAAACAAAACATGTAACTTGTCACGAAAACATGCAGGATATGTGAAGATCAACCATGGAATAACTAGAGATGAAATATTCCATGCTTGTGATTTGATTATACTGCACACTTCAAGATGAGGATCAGGTCAACGCAAGTTCTTGAAGTTGCCTTCACCAATTCTTAGAGAGCACATTACCAAAACCTTAATCATACTTGTAGCTGTAAATGCATGTACTATATGCCTGCCACCGCCCTTCAAGAACAAGTGTAAAATTTAAACGACACAAAATGCTCGGCGGTTCTCTATTGCGCAATTTTGGTAATAATTGGGTCTCTATTCTCTAAGCGTACACGGAAATTCATGAAATCATAAGGTGGACAGTTGCAAAGACGGTCATGGCAAATACTCATCGCACACACGATACAGAGGAAAATAGTATAGCTACGTCACAATATCACAGGTCGAACAGTGAAGTGAAGGTCAAACACGAAAAGTAACGGAAGCACAAGATGCGTAAATCAAAGTCAAAGTTAAGTAATTAAATCAGATTCAACACCATGCTAAGAATATATGAAAATAATACTGCTAATTCGATGAAATAATATAATGATATAACTGAGTGAAATTATAGTATTGAAATATGCAAGGAAAAATGGAATACAATTGTAAAAAGTTTGTAAATGATGAAAATATAAAATTATCAAAAAGAAAAAAGAAAGGAAAAACAGGAGGGAAAATTTTTTAAAAAAATATCACAAAATAGTAGACACAAAAATACGATCATTATGGACACATAAATTCTGTTTCAACTACTTTATTGCAACACCTTCGGCTACAAAAAAGAACTTGAATTTTGTAAATGTCATAAGTACTTGTGCCATCATCATTTACATGTGCATCATTTCCAACCCAGCCAACAAGCAATGGGAGGATGATGCTTCCGGAATTGTTGAACTTCACATTGTACAAAAAGGGGCTTGAAAAATAAACTGCACATACCTAGCGGCATTTTCTATCACCACATAAAAACAAATGTTTTAAGCAACGTGTTTAGAGTTACAGGCATTAGGATGATGTGCAAACTATATATGCAAACTATGACCATATTTCTATTGCCTTTGCATCCAAATCCGATTCAATCCGATACAAAGTTGAATATGCAAAACATTCGGATAACGGACAATAGCTGTTTGTTGATGGTAATGTCAGCTACTCTGCTAGGCGCATAATAGTTGGAACATAATAGTTTGCGTGTTCGTGCCATGAGGCGATTTATTAAACGTTATTTTATCAAAATGATTATAAATTTAAAGAGAAATGACAATAATCATGAGTCTTCACAAATAAACAGATAAGGTACCGGTACCAAAAACCATTGTCAACCACTGAAAACTGCAATCTTTACATGCATCTTTGCCGTTGTTATGACAGCGCATGTGGTCAAGAATAATTGAAGATACAGTACAATATGACGAAATATGAAATATAAAGAATGAGAAAATGTGAAGAAATTGTAAATCTATAGAAACATAATTAATTATTCAAATAAAGATGAAAACTTGAAGGTCGTGCTCCAGAATCCGTAAATTATTTAGATGCATGTGCATGTATATGCTTCCTGAACAACAATTTCATGAGCCAAATGTTAGTCTGTTCAGCATGTGACAAAACAGCCCTACCTCAGGCTGAGCATCAAATTTGGGAACATGATTCATACTAATCGTGCTGCTTAAACGAAAATTTACTAGCTCATGTGATCGATTATATAGTGATGACAGTACAATAAATGATAATATTATTCGAACTCGTAGAAGTTGTAGATGATACTAATAGAAGTTATAGACCTCTATACTGTAAACCTCAACCAGCCAAATACCACACAATTTATCAGCAATAATGATCAGACAATCGCAACAGACAATATGATGCAATGAGTAGCCAAAGGTGACTGTTCTGGACAGAGAGACAGACAAAATATCAGTTTGTGCTGTCCATGTGTAAAACAATGTCTCTGAAACGATCCAACACCAGCGAATTTTAACTAGTCACTCCTATCCGTTCTCACTCTGTCCCATTCACTCGTACTAAAAGCTTATCAGAATCATTCTGATGCCTTGTCAGTTATCTTTCGCTTGGTTAATTACGACTTTAGGGAAATATACATGTATGTACCTTTGAAAACTTTAAAGAACATTGTAAAAAATGAATTAAAATATGGCATCATGTCTAGTTCTAAGGAAGGAATGCTTATTTAAAGCATTGTATATTCATATAATTGAAAATCATCACGGATACCATCCAATTTTGGTAAAAGTTTATGTACTAGTCATAAGTAGCATGATATGCATTAAACGTAATAATAGAAATTAGTCAGCGCGATGAGACAAAAATTGTCTGATGAGCAGAAAATTTTTCTGATAGTGCGGAACATCAGTCAGAATACTGATTTGGCTGATAAATTGTATGGCAAGTCGCTGCTTATAGTTTAGAGTGTAGGAATTGAAACCACAACTCAACTGCAAACATGGCCATTCTGGTGATGCACTGGAGCGTCCAGTTACATCACCAAGATGGTTCGTGTTTGCAGGAAGTTTCCTTACACCTATCGAACATTGATAGCCTCAAATTACACCTCAATTTACTGCCATTTGCCATAAAAAATCTATCTTTAAACGCATGATGATTAAGATGATTAAGTAATTCAGAGTTACTACTCACATTGATGTTACATGTGTGCTTACTTCAGCCAATGCTGCTGCAAATCTTGCATCATCTTCTTCATTATTCAATCAGTGATTTCCAACTGATGGAGGCTTCACTTGTCTCGTGCTTGTTCATGCGCAAATTATCAAACATTCAAAGCCTTTGAGGCTAATACTAATAAATGACGGGTATTTATTTCATTCGTTTAAAATCCGTTGCCCCACAGGGAACATTTCTAGCTCTTCGTTTCTGATTGCTAACGCAGGGAAGCTTAAAAAGCTGTAATGATCACAGTTTTCTCGATTAATCTAGTTGAGTGGAATTCCGCAAGTCGCTGCGCCAGGAAAATTACAAAATTACAGGAAATTTTTTAATAAAATCATTCCAACTCCTGATGCACAGTTCCGATCAACGTAATTTTCAAGATGCTGATATTTTAGAGCATCAGGAACATATTGACAGAAAATAAATCAGGTAATATGAGAAAATGATTCAATGAAGAAATAGTGACAAAATTTAAGAGAAAACCTGCTTTTTGACAAATGATGACCATGTTTGATTTATCATAATTGTAAGCAGGTAGATCACTGACCTCATTCACAATTTTCCAGGCTTGCCGTTGGGATGAATTTCCAGCCCAATCCCAATAGCCTGCTTTATGGCTAAAAACGAACGTGAATCGGGCTTACGGCTTAGACCTACCACATGTGTCACTTTTAGAATTGACGAAGGCCACGGACTGTACTTGTCTTAATAGTAGCTTTAATTGATTTTACACAATTATGTATAATAGGCCTACTATATGGCTATATTTTGCACCGACAGACTGCCTTCACAGAAGAGCTTATAGGGGCCTACGTGTATACCTGATATGTATGTACGAGCTACAAACACACTTGGTATCAATCAAGCCTATATCGGATAATGCGGTATTAATAAACAGCTCGCCACACGGGCTTTTTTTGAAACCATTGTTCCTGCGCAGTGTAACACTGTTACAGCGTCATGCTATTACCCGTTTCAATCAATGCCTCATACGCACGCGCAAAGCACGAGCACAAGAAGGCCTACGAATTCAGCAATTATTCTTAGCAACTAGGGAAGTTAAAGTCATAGAGTAGGTCTAAAGCGGACTGTGTCAATTTGTGTGAATCACACTATTCATAGAGTTCCCAATGCTCGAATTCGAGAGAGGCAAGGTCAGACTGAAGACACAGCAAGACGAACTGCTCAGTACAACCTGAAAATATTTGTAGCGCACTGACTGATGTAAACGATTACATGTATATTTGTTGGGACAGGGCTTATTGGGATCTATTGGGATTTATTGGGATTGGGGTGGATTTTTGGTAGCCCAATCCCAACCCAATCTCAATAGCTATTGGGATCCCAATTCGGATCACAATCCCAACGGCAAGCCTGCAATTTCCCCATGACCCTGCAACGGAGTACTGATTGTGAATACTACAGTCCGTTTCATCGTTGCACAACACGAAAAGCTCTTTCATCTGTTACATATTCTCATAGAGTTTATGCGTGAGTTCATAGTTGATTGATTATTAAATATATTCTCTAGACCAGTCGAGACACTAGGTTTAGGCAACAGTATGGCTTGGTTAATTAAATGAAGTAATTAGTGATTTGAAGTTTGCTGCTTCATAGCTGATTATTTTATGTCGGCAGTCCTCATTCGTCTGTCCTCCTGAATACTGCCATCATTGATTACATTGTAAAAATCTTGTCGATCCCCGTATCGGACGCAAGAGTCAGCAGCTACAGCTATTGTCATTGTTTGTGAAGAATTGCTATTGCTTGTGAAGTGGTGCATGGTAGATAGGCGGGCAGGCGGCCCCATCTGCAGATCGGAGATTCGAAATCTTCTTTGACCTCAACCGAGGGAAATGATGACTCACCAAATGACTGAGTGTAGGAATAGGATAACTTTGAAGTTTGCCATCGAACGGATGAGCCGATCTTGATAAAAATTACATATTCTTGGAGCTGATGACCGTTCCAGGACACTATAAAATTCAAAAAAATAGTACCTTTAAAAACGACATAAATTCATGAATTTGAACCCTTTTTCAGGTTTTTAAGACCTAAATACATGAATTTAGTCCATTCAAAAAGTACCATTTTTTCAAAAAATGGCATTTTTAAAAACGACATAAATTCATGAATTTGAACCCTTTTTCAGTTTATGAAGACCTAAATTCATAAATTTGGGCGTTTTTAAAAATACCCAATTTTTCAAATTTTTCAAAATCTCAAAATTTGAGAATTACAATTTTCTCGCTTAAATCATGACCGTTTCAGGACACCGAAAAAATCATAAAAGATAAGAATCTCAAATTTGAGAATTACATTTTTTACCTTGAAAATCATGACCGTTGCAGGACACTGAAAAAATCATAAAAGTTAAGAATCTCAAAATTTGAGAATTACAATTTTCACCCCCGCCAAAATCATGACCGTTACAGGACACCGAAAATTAGTATTTTTAAAAACGTCTTTTAAATCCATTTTCAGGTTTTTAAAATATATCATGTGACTAAAAATATTTGAAGTAATTGACATATTCTTAACAATAAGTTTAGGTACTTTTACAATTGTCATTCAATTGTAGAGAACATCTGCTTCTCGCATTTATGAATAAAAGGCATTTCAGTGTAAGGAGCTGTGTCCTCCAACTCAAACATTTGAAAGGAAACAATGTATGAAAGAACAAACAGCTGCTACACCCACTTAGACATTTGTAAGACGTGGAATATATAACCAGCAAATCCTACTCCGGCTGCAATGCCGTGAAATAATAGACAACAACAATAATCGATATGGCTATTTCAAACAATTGTGCTGAAGACTTATTTAATTTAACAGTGTTTCTTGTCAGTGAAGGTTGTGTCAAAACGCTCTCGTCATATATTTCTCAAAATGAGACAAGATCAATTTGAAGATAGAAGAAAACAATCGTTGCCAGGGAGGATGAAAAAATTACGGGAGGAATTCAAGAGGAATATATCTTGAGAGGCATGAATTTACAGATACTTTGAGTGATTTCATAGAGCCAAATGGTGGAGAGAATAATACAATTGTAAACTTACACAAATTCTTGTTGCATGAAAGAAGAAACAATTCACTCAGTGTTATGTGTAAAATTTTTATCGGTAAGCACTATCTGCTCTCTGTTTGTGATAATGACAAGTCTTATTTTTATAGTCTCTTGAAGCAAAATCATATCAATTATTCACGCACCGAAGTTTCATTTGTTATGAAATTAGGTAAATTAGCAGACAAATTTCCTACGCTTTGTTGGGTGTCTGTTTCTCTTGTACTTTAAAAGTCACGACCTATTGTTATCGGAAGATTGACTTCATTGTGTAAAGCAATTATGTGTCATTCCAAATGATTCCATTCTTCTCCCAAACAATGGTGCGTCATTTAGCGATAATACCGCGCTGACATATTCAATGGAATTTGGATGTTAAACTCCGCTATTGTTATTGCGATACGGCCGCAAGACACTTTATTTTTATTGTTAGACCTATGCCATTTCATTATATTCTCTTGAATAATGGTGCGCCATTCAGCTAAAATACTGCGCCATTCAACTAATCAAATCAACGCGTTGACATTAGACGCGCTGTGAAGAAAATTTATCATTCTTGAAACCCCTCTGTTTTATATGCAATGTAAATACAATAGAGTGTTTCAACCAATGAAACCTTGTCCACCCGTGGACAGAAATCCTATTGTTTAGAAAACTTGAATCCGTCTGTTTTATATGCAATGCTATTTCCTGTTTTATATGCAATGTTATTTCCTGTTGCACATGTAAATGCAATAGAGTGTTTCAACCAATTAGAACGCGTCCACAGCGTGGACAAATTTACATGTATTTCAATGTATTCAAATTGAATGTATGCAAAGTGGATGTAACCAAATTGAAATATCCATGTGTTGTTTTTAATTTCTCATTTACGGGAATATAATAGAAACATTTTATCGTCTATAAAAATGAGAAACATCAGAGACTTTCTAAAAATATACGGCAAACAAAACCACATCAAATTTCGATTTAAATGAGATTGCTAAGCAATTGGGAATAAAGAATTTTCACATATTGATGAGTAATGAATTACTATTGATAAAAGATGTGCGAAACACTAACTCTACTAATACAATGCAACAATGTAACGTTTAAATTTAGATTAAATTAAATCATTTCAAAATCGAATAAGTAGTAAGGAAAGACATCATTAGAGAACAGTTTTAAATCAATACCCCCCCAAGTAGTAAGGAAAGTCATCATTATAAAAATGTTTTAAATCAATGCCCCTTCTGACTAAGTAGTAAGGAAAGACATCATTAGAGAACAGTTTTAAATCAATACCCCCCCTTCTGACTTCTAGGGGTCCCTTAAGAAATTTTTTTATTATAAAATGAGTAACATAAATGAGTTTTTGAAATTATATGGAACACAAACGACAACGAATTTCGACCTAAAGAAAATCGCTAATCGATTAGGAATAAAGAATTTTCATGTTCTAATGAGAGACGAATTACAATTCCTAAAAAATAAGCCAACAGGAACCTTCAGTTCCCGGAACAAAGTTCAAACTGTAAATTTCATAACAAATCTTCATACGTCAGATGAAAAAGGTGTACATTGGTCAGCAGGCGTTAAAAATCATCAGCAGAACTATTATTTTGATTCATACGGTTTGCCCCCTACAAATGAAGTAAAAGAATTACTTGGAACGGGAACATACAATACGTTTCAAATTCAAACACCAGGCACTACCTATTGTGGACAATTATGTTTATACGTTTTGTACAAATTACAAAAAGGAGTACCATTTCTAGATATTATGTTAGAGTTAAACAATCTATAACTCAAGCGAAGCTAAAGCTCTCTTTTCTGTAATTCATTTTGATAAAAACGGCCTCTGATATCCTCATTATCTAAATCTTTAATTTCATAAGTAATCGGATAAGTTTGATTTATTTTGCAAACTTCAAATATTTCTTTAGTCCAATAGCCAACAAAGCCTTTTTCAAATTTATTCTTATATTTAAATATTCTAACTCTATCTCCAATTTTAAATTTCGGCTTAAGTTTCTTCGGATTACTCTCATTCAAATTATTATTCTCGAATATTTTCTTTCGTACTAAATCAGGGTCGTCAGAAGCATTCTTTGGAGTTTCTTCAATACCAGAATGAACTTTATTATTGTACTCTTCTACAATTCCTGGTAATATCTTCAACCATTTCTGATTTCTTTGCTCAGTAAATTTCTTGAATAATTTATTTTTTAACGTCCGATTGAATCTTTCTATTACTACGGCCTTCCCTGCATTTTCAGTTGAATAAACAGTTTCAAATGGTGGCTGAACATTTCGGTTATAAAATTCCGATCCTTTATCAACAAACAATTTCCTTGGCTATCTATTACTTTCTTTAAAGATTTCTACAAACGCATATTTAACTGATAGACCACTTTTATTTTTTAAAGGCTTTACCCAAGCGTATCGTGTATATAAATCTATAACGGTCATTGCGTATTTATAATCTTTTTCATTCGGCATATGAATAAGATCAGCACTCCAAATATCATCTTTATTAAATACTTTTACTTTCAATAAATATTTAGGCCTTCTATATTCCTTGTGGATTTCAGACGCGTAGCGGCTTGGGTCATTCGACATTTCGGACGCGTAGGTTCGAGCGTTGCTCTCAGAGTTATTAGTTTCATTTAAACCCTGACCGAATAATATTTTAGCTTGTAAAGCTTTTTTAACAAACATTCTTTCAATTTTTTCTCTAAATGTAGGATTCTGAATACTATCTAATTCTTGAATCTTCTTCTTATCAGCTGCATGACGAGAACTTAGATCATGATTTCGATAAGCTAAATCATGCCTGTAAGCTGCGGCATCTACTCTATTTATCGGTTCTTCACCTGGTTTCGGATTATTATTCTCATCTAGTCTTATATCTAATCGAGTTCCTGGACCGGTATATGAATGACCAGGAAGATGTTTTTCTTTCGAATATTTACTCCAAATAAATCCAGGAAAGTTTTCTAATGTTTTTTGTATGTCACCTCCAATATGCTGACAGTTTGAGTTTTTATTTTTGTTTAAAAGGTATTTCAATAAATCTAAATTAACAATTTTTAATTTAATTAAATTTTCGGAATTTGTAGAATTCATTTTAAAAGATAAAATAAATGTTTTACCGGATCGGACCAAAGGTCCTGAGGTTATTACCGAATCATACTAGGACTTAGGTATATTCCAGAACCATCTTTAGTTTCTTTAATTTCAATTAAATCATCAACATTGTGGAGAATATTTTTAAGAACTCGTTTTCCTTCATCAACTAATTTTAATCTACTAATAAAATTATCTACTGCTCCTTTTCCTTCGGGCGAAGCCCTGGAAGACATCTCCGATGTCCCTTCACCCCTAGCAACTTTCTCTAACTCTCTGTTATGACGTTTTTGTTCTTCTAATGCTGCCTTCTCTGATATATTTTTATTTACTGCTTGGACAATACCAGCTGTCCCGCCTGCAACACTTCCTGCAGCTGCTATGCCACCTATTATTAGTGGAATTAATGGGAGAATCCCGCCATTCTTTTCCTCTTGTAATTGAATATTCTCTATCATTGGTTTACTTATGTAGTACTTTTTTTTATTAATCGTAATAGTTTTAGGGGTATTTTTGTCAACAATATTACCTTATTTTAATTCAACAGTTTTATTATTATTACTTTTCGCTTGCGACATTTTTAATAAAAAAATTTTAAGTTAGGAAAAATTTTAATCTATTCTAGTTATGAAAAAATTTCAAGTTACCAAAAAATTTTAAGTTACCAAAAAATTTTAATCTATTCTAGTTATTAAAAAATTTCAAGTTACCAAAAAATTTTAATCTATTCTAGTTATGAAAAAAATTTAATTAACTTATCCTTACCATCTTTCCATTAAGAATTTCAATAGAATATTTTACATCTTCTAGCAATAAACCATAAGCCATCAATGAAGTTGTGGAATCTTTTTTTTCAATATTAATTGTTACATCACAGCCAGTCTTGATAATATTTTCAGATTGTGCACTTAAATCGAAACAGAAAACAGGATATAAATGTCTCCAATCTCCAGGAGTTAATTGTGGTTCAACTCCAAATTCTATACAAAGATTTCGATAAGAATCATATCCTTCCATAAATTGATTATTGGTATCATCGAATCTTAATGGATCAATTGGATATCGGGTTTGATTTAATGAAACTTGTAAACTTCGAATTGTATTAATATGGAAGAGATTATTGTTCTTATCAAAACTTGGAGAATTATTTCTTTGAAAAGTTATTAATAAATATCTTGGAGTATTCGCAGTTCTAGTAAAATGCCAGTTAAATCTTTTTTCGGAAAAAGTTACTGAACTAGCTATCCGCTTTAGAAAATTTACTGGAATTGGTTTGTTAGTATTTAATCTTTTTGCAATAGCTGTTTCAATCTCTAAACTAGGAGTAATATGCTTAATCCACCATTCAAGTCTATCAATTTTTAAATATGCTTTTTTTCCAGTCTTACCAAAAAAGATTAATTTATTATTTGCTGTACGATGAATTAATAATTTAAATTTTAATTGATATGATATTTTGTCATAATCTAAATATCCGAATAATGAAGACAATGACCAATTAACTGTCTGTTTACTTTTCTTGTTAAATTCACGTCTTTCTTTATATGCACTATTGTTTGTTTTATTTAAATGTTTTGCAATATTTTCTACATCTTTCGCAATTCCTGCTGCATCCGTTCCAGCGTGAGTTAAGTCATCAACAATTATACCATCATTAGTATCAGGAAACCAGCCTTCGATTTCATACTTTTTATTATTTTCACCAATTATTACAAACTTAAGCATTGTATCAATTACACCTGGAGAATCACTTTTTGTTTCTATATTTTGAGTTGCAACATCTAAACGCATTTGTGTAAATAGTCTTGGAAAAAAATTATTCTCTAATGCAATATTATCGGTATCTGGTAATGGTGTTGTAAAATTGGCATCACTATACAAAGAATATTCACAGTGTAAAAATGAATCAGGTAGATATATATAACTCTGCTGATTATCAACTTCAAAAATTAAATCACCTCCAGTATTTACTCTACTGGAAGATCCGGGATTCATAGCAATTCTTATATAGTCATTCTTTTTTTGATTGCAACTGACGAACGGAGGATCGTCTAATCTAAATTTATTTTCGATAAGCGAAGACATTTTTATAAAAAATAATTTGACTTTTTGTTTTTCTCACACACAGAAAAAATTCTGCTAAAATAATTTTACTAAAATAATTTTACTAAAAAAATTTTGCTAAGAAAATTTTTCCTAAAAAAATTTTACTAAAAAAAATTTTACTAAAAAACATAATTTTAGAATTTTGCTAGACCAGCTCCGCTACAGCTTTGCTGGTTAAACCGAAGGTTGCTGCTCACACCATTTCCTCTTATTTCTTCAATTGAACGAACCGTAGGTTCAATTGAACGTTTTATGGCTACGCCTGATTTCTTCTTATGTTTACTATCAGACGGAGCTCCACTCCTCAAGGTTTCCCCAACAGCAATGTTAGCAATTTTATTTTTTGTTTCCTCTGAAAGTTTTTTTAAATTTTTTAGTTCTTCGGAATCATTCCTAAGTTTACGAATAGCTTCTAGTTGTTTTAATTCGTTTTGAGACTTGACAGCATTTGATATTGCACTAGCTGTACTACCTATAGCAGCTGCTCCCTTTGCAGCAGATGTAATCAAATCTTTATTATTTTTAATTAAGTTAACGATACTTCCAATACCAGAGAAGATCCCAGCTCCTTCCGTGTGAACTGTTTCTCTATTATCATAATGATAAACAGGATTCATACGTGGTTCATGAGCAATTCTTTGATTTGAAGCAAATTGTTTAAGATTGTGTTTATAAATTATAGGCATTTTTTAGGATTAAATTTGACTTTTGGGAAAAAATATTTACGATCGGCTAAAACCTCGAGGAGCTTCGCTCCGATTGGTTAGTAACCACAGGACCTTTGGTCCGTTTAATATTTACGCTAAGATTTACGTTTGTGAATGGACAACAACTTCGAGGTAACTTTATTAATTGCCTGTTGCACTTTATCTATTGCGTCAAGCAGCGTGTGATGTACTTTAATTTCTCTTCTATTAACTTGCATTTTCTGCTGATTAATCTTCAACGCCGTTTTAAGAGCATTTAACTTAACTTTAAGAACATCTAATTGTCTTTTAACAGAATCTAACTGTTCTTTATTTTCTTTAGAGTTTTCTTGTAAATTTTTCTTTAATTCATTTTCTAAATTGATTTTAAGAGTTTTCATTTTATCAACTTTTTCATTAAGTGAGTTTACTTCATTTATTATTCTATTCATCTTTTTCATTTGTTGAGTAATTTTAGAACTCAATTCATCAACACTTTTTTGGAATGTAGTTTGTAACTGCTTTAAATTTTTTTTAATTCTTTCAGGTAGTTTTTCTATTTCATCTTCTAATTGTTCTTTTAACATTTCTATCTGCTGTTTATTTTTAATGACTGCAGATTTTAAATTTATAGAAAGTAATATTAAAATTTTTGATTGTTCAGAAATCTTTTTAAAAAGTTTTGCTATATCTGCTTGTAGCTCTCTATCCTTTTTATCAAGTTTTAATAATTTTTCGTTTAATGATTTGTCATTAAGTTTAAGCAACTTTAATTCGTTCATCAGTGGAACCAAAACATCGTTTATATATTTTTCCTTTAAGTCATTGATTTGTGTATCAACATACTGTTTATTTGTCAACTCTGTATTTTGTTGCGGAAGAATAGAAAGATGCAATGGACCAGATAAAACGTCTCCAGTTTTCATGATATAATTTTCTATCTCTATTTCTAATTCACGATTATTCGGGATATATGCACCTCCACCAACATTTGGTAACATCATTTTTTAACAATAAAAAAATAAAATTTTTTCTAATAAAAATAAAATTTTTTCTAATAAAAATAAAAAATAAAATTTTTTCTAATAAAAATAAAAAAAATGGAAAATCCAAATTGAAAAAAATTATATTCGTCCGCATCATCCTGTTCTTCTTATTCGACGAGATCAACGGGATTTGAAAATAAATGTTTTGATAATAATAATAATAATAATACTATTACAAATCCATGTATAGATGTTAATATTTTATTTCAATTACAAGCCGAAATATTTAGAGAACAGACTAAAGGTTTACCTTCTATAGAAACTAATTATTGTTTATTTCCAGGTGATCCATTTATTAAATTTATGGATATTGTAAGCAAATATAATGATGTAGCTTATGTGGAATTAAATAAAGAAAATATGGTTATAATAGGACATAATAATGTTTACGGATTCATTAGAGCAGTTTTACCGATTAGTAATACTGAGTGGATAGAAAATAAAATTATCAATTATATCAATATTAAAGAATTAGTTAAAAAATTAAAATCTTTTTCGAAAGAAAAAATTAGATTATTTGTTGATGAACAAAATCAATATAACATTCATATCGAGAGTAAAAAACATAACGAAGAATTATTATGTAAAGTATATTATAGAGATACAATTTATAAACAAGAAACATTAGAAATGCCCCAAAGATATGATGATGATACATATATAGGATTATATTCAAATTTAAATATTAATTTATTAAAATCTTATATAAATGGTTTAGCTCAACAAGAGAAAATTTGTATGTGGACAACACCTTATACTATTAACAATGTCCATAATCATAATAAACGAACCGAAGGTTCTAGGGCTTTGCCCGATCTTAAAGAATCTTATGATAATAATGATGATAATAATATAGATGATAATAATATAGATGATGATAACATAGACGATGATTCTGAAACATCTGAAAAAGGTGTAGATGGTAACAAAGATTATAAAAAGATTGGTAATTATAAAAATTTAAGTGAAGAAAAATTTATATCTCATACTGATGTACATGATATTAATACTACATATAATCAAAATTTATCTAAATTTCATTTTCTTACAATTGAAAATAATAATGATGGTATAGTTGAAGATACTGTTCGACAACTATGTGTCGGGTCTACAAAATTTAAATTAGGATTTACATCTAATCAATTTAAAATTTTATCATCTTTAATAAAAACTAAAAGTGATTCAGATTATGGTGGTGTTATTAAATTTTCCAAAAGAGATCAAAGACCAATATTTTTCTCTATTAGATTATTATCAGATAAAAAATGTAATTTAGAGTTAGATATTCCAATAAGAGAATGGTATCCAATCCCAAAAAGTGTAATTTATGATGTTGAAGAAACAATTTATGATGATGATGAAGAATCAATTGATGATGATGATGAAGAATCAATAGTTAGTGAAAATAAATATAAATTATCTTTTGATAAAACGTTATATGATGAAACTTAATATGATAAAACTTAATGTGATAAAGAAAATAAAATAACTTAGGAACGTGAAATATATAATAATATAAAATAACACTCAAGTCCTTGATATTAGAATGTTTATATCTAAAATTAAAACACAAATTTTTTCTTTAAAAAATAAAAAAATGGAAAATACCAAGTTTTATTGTAACTTATGTAAAAAAGGTTGCAAACAAAAAGAAGTTATCAATCTCTTTTAAATAGTAAATTGCATTTACAAAATGTAGAACGAGTTGATGAAGGAAATATATTAAAATGAAATAGTTATAAAAACTATCTAGAAACATTGCCTACTGATATAAAAGTTAAAAAAATGTTTGATGATTATTCACATTCGGAATATAAAAAAGTTTTTAATAGTGAAGATGAGACCCTACCAGATGGAAGATATTTATTTAGCGATACTGATGAATTTGATAAAGCTGAACGAACCGATGAAGCGGAACGAACCGAAGGTTCTAGGGCTTCGCCAGTAACAGATATAAAATATTTAATTAATGAATCTGTTGAACATAATGAAACCGATGAAACTTTTTATAATGTATTAACAAACTTTTATAATATATTTAAGAAATCTTTCAAATGTTATATGAATTTAGAAGTACTTTATACAAAAAATGGACCTGATGGAATTCCTGAAGAAATAATACAAGGACATTTTACAAATTCACAAGAAATTCATAATGTAAATGATATACAACCCATATTTGAATCGATGATACTTAAATTAGAAAATTGTATAATTGAAGCCCAGTTACGTGAATCTGGTTGGAGATTTGTTAAAATACTATCTAAGAAAATAGTAATTGATAAATATAAAAATAATACTGGTGGTAGTTATGTTCCTTTGCCTTTCAGTTCACCACAAATAATCAACATAAAAAATGAAGATGATTATTGTTTTCTGTGGAGTATTATAGCACATTTACATCCCGCAGAATATCACAAAGAAAGACTAAGTCATTACAATAAAGAAGAATACATAAATGAATTTGATCTCTCTGATGGCTTAGATGAATTTCCATATGATTATAATAGGTTAATAAAGTTTCATAAAAAGAATAAAAATTTAATAGAAGTAAATGTTTTTGAATTAAATGTGAATTATGTTTCTATTGGTAAAATTACTCCACTTTACCCAGATTCAAAAAAATTTTATTTGAATAATAAAAATTTATGTCAATCAGAAATAGTATATAATGATAGAGGAAATTACATGCATCATAATATTTTTTACCAAGGAAATATAATATGTACTGAAAAATTTCAAATTGTTAAAACACTATCACCAATAATGATTAATCATAATAATTATAGAGGACGTAATGATGATTATAATTACAAATATTCATCTTTATCTTTAGAATATCAACAAAAATTACAAAATTTAAATGAAAGTTTACAAAAATGTAAAACAGATTATCAACAACAAACAAAAATATTAGTACAAGAATATGGCCATAAATATCAAAATAAGATAGAAACAATTCAAAAATTAAATGAAGAAAATAATGAAGAAAATGAAACCAATCAAAAAATAAATGAATGTTTAAAAAAATGTCTACAACAATATAAAGAACAATATGATAAAGAATATAGTTATCAGTTACAAATATTAAATCAAAATTATCAACAGACTGAAAACGATTTACAAAGACAAATTGATTTAACACATGAAATATATAAAGATAAATTTGAAAAATTAAAACAAACAAAACAACCAGCACAAGCGAATATATTATATTATCAGGGTCATTTTATATTGTGTAAAGATGTTTCTATATTTACAAAAACTTCAGATAATACAAATTTTCCTTGTCTTCAATGTATGACAAGTTTTAGAACTTTAGAAGAAATGAATAGACATTTGGAGAATTGTCAACAAAACGAAGCAGTTGAAAATACTTTTCCTAAAGATGATTATTTAGAATATAATAAATGGTATTTTAAAAATAAAGTACCCTTTACTATTTATTGTGATTTTGAAGCATATAATATTAATATGATACAAAATCGAACGGAAAGTTCCAGGGCTTCACCCGATTCTGAAAATTATAATTCTGAAAATGGTACGGGCCAAGCCCTAGAACCTTCGGTTTTTAATTATGAAAAAAGTGCAGCTGAACAAAGTAAAGAAAAATATTTATTTGAACAAAAACCATTATGTTGGGGAATGTACATTCATTCAAATTATCCTAAATTATTTAAATCAGAATATTATCAATACTATGGTGAAGATAGTTCAGAAATGTTTACAAAGAAAGTAGAAGAATTACAAGGTCGCTTTTCACAATTGCTTGAAACAAATATTCCAATGATGCCATTAACAGAAAAAGAAAAATTAAATTTTATTAATGAAACAAAATGTTATTACTGTGGAAAAGAATTTACAAAAAATTATAAAAATGGCAGAGGTAGATATATTGATAAAGTAAAAGATCATGATCATCTAAATGGATTATATAGAGGTGCAAAACATAATTCTTGTAATCTTAATGCTAATAAATTTAAATATAACTTTGTTCCTCTATATTTCTATAATGGTTCTAAATATGATTTCCATCTAGTAATGAAAGATTTATTTTCATCTGAAAAATTCCAACAACAACAAATAAATGTACTATGTAAAACAGAAGAAGAATATTTTTCAATGCAATTAGGTTGTATTAGAATTTTAGATGCATTTAGATTTTTTACTCCTTATTCATTAGATGTTATGGGAAAAACTTTGAAATCTGAACAATGTAAAATATTAAATAAATATAATTTAAAACCTTTAAAAGGCATATTTCCGTATGAATATTTAACCTGTGGTTCACAGTCGAAGACTGATATAACTGGAGATAAAACCTGTGGTTCACAGTCGAAGACTGATTTTAATTCTGTGAATAAAATTATGGAAGAAAAACAACTTCCTCCAATAAATAAATTTAAATCAACATTAAAACAATCACAATTATCTGAAGAAGACTATGCAGAAGCTGAAAAAAATTGGAGAGAGTTAAATTGTAAAACAATGTATGATTATACAATGAAATATCTACAGATAGATGTATTAATCCTTGCTGATCTTTTTGAAAACTTTCGTGACATGTGTTTAGGATATTACGGAATAGATCCATGTTATTGTTATTCTACACCAGGTTTAACATGGTTAGCAGGATTAAAACATACGAATGTTAAACTTAAACATTATAAAGAAAATACATATGATAAATTATTATTTTTTGAATCTGGAATTAGAGGTGGAGTTTCATCAGTTTTAGGTAATCGTTATGTACAGTGTTACAATAAAAAAGTAAATTCTGATGATTATGGAATAATGAAACCTTTATCTCCAGAAGAAAGTGATCAGTTTATAAAATTGTTTAATCAAAATATAGAAGGACTTATATCAAATGAAGATAGTCAAACAGCAGTTGATGAAATCATGAGAGAAAACTATTTGTTATATTATGATTTTAATAGCTTATATTCTTCTTGCATGATACAAGAATTACCAACAGGTGAAATGTCATGGTGTAATATTCTAGATTATCAAAAAACATATGATGGAAATTATAATCATGGTTATATATATGAAGTTGATTTAGTATACCCTGATGAAATAAAAGATAAAACAAAATATTTTCCTTTCTGTCCCGAAAACAAAATTCCCAATATAGAAGATTTTTCAGATTATCAAAAATCTATAATTCCTAAGAAATACAGACCAACAAAAAAACTTATGTTAACACAAAGCAATAAAGGAAAGTATGTTGTTGAAGGAAGAATGCTAGATTGGTATTTAGATCATGGAATGATTCTCACCAAAATACATCGAAAACTATTTTATCAAAAATCTAGGTGGTTAAAAGATTATATAGAGTTCAATATTGAAAAACGTAAAATAGCTAAAAGAAATAAAGATGATTTTGGAAACGTGTTCTTCAAATTAATGAATAATGCATTTTATGGTAAGACTTTAGAAAATGTGCGTAATAGACAAAATATTGAAATAGTTTATGATAAAGATAGGTTTCAAAATTTAACAAGGAAACCTACATATAAAAGAACTACTAGATTTAGTGATGAACTATGTGCTGTACATTTACGTCGAATCAGCGTAAAACATGATAAGTTTAATTTTATAGGATTCACTATATTAGAATTAGCTAAACTATTTATGTATAGATTTATATATGATTATTTAGCACCTGCTTATGGCAAAAACTATAAATTACACTTTACAGATACCGATTCTATTTTCTTAGAATTAACAATACCGTATAATTCTACACTTGATGAAGAAATTAATAAAAAAAAGATATCATTCATCCTTCTGATTTATGTAAAGTAAAAGATGAATTAGAAGGAAATGAATATTTCATAACAGAAGCTATATTTTTAAAATCTAAATGTTACTGTTATGATACAACTAATAATATTAAAACACATAAAACATTAAAAGGAATTTCAAAGGCATCAGTGGCTAATCAAATAACATTTCAAGATTATAAAAATGTATTATTTAATAATGAAATAAAAACAGCATGTAATTATAGACTTAATTCAAAAAAACATAAAATGTATTTAAAAGAAGAACATAAATTAGCATTAGATCCATTTGATGATAAAAGAAAAATTTTACCTGATGGAATAACTACTGACCCTTTTTAATTTTCTAATTTCTAAGATAGACAAATTTGATATATACATAGAATAAAAAAATATTATAACACTATATTTGTATATTTTTATCACTCCGCGAAAATATTTTCTATAACTCTTTCATGAATTTTTTATCAATATTAATTGTAATGAAGCCATAATCTTTTGACCAAGCATTGTTACACGATTGTTTAAATTCATCTTTATTTCTTACGCATAAATCTCTTAACAAATCACTTAAGTTTCTTGCATTTATTTCAAATAGTATAAATATATTTGCATTCTTTCTAATAACACTTCCGTCTAATGAATACATACTTTGTGTTAAATAAAATACACTACAGTTATTATGTCTACCTCTTGTGAAATAATTTCTCTGAACTGACTGATTTCTATCATTAACACAATCATCAAAAATTACACAATGTTTCATTGTTTTATCTAGTTTACTAGGATCTTGCATATTACCACTATCATCTATTAATTGTATCTTTATATGCTTATTTTTATTAGATTCTACTAACTGATTATTTTTTGTTGCTTCTTCACACCACGAACTTATTTCTTCTTCATCTTCAGATTTTTCATATTCTTTGAATAATGAAGCAATTGCTGTTTTTTTAAGATTATTTTCAAATCCATATTTTAAAAATTGATAGACGGGTTGTTCTGCTGTTGTTGTATAAATTATAAGATTGTTATAATCCAAAAAATTTGGAGTCGTTAAAATTTTAAATAATAGATACGTTTTTCCACAACCTGATCTTCCGCAAATAACTGACAAAACTTTATTAGATAAATTTGGATGATGATTAAATTTAAGTTTCTTTTTATTTAATGGGGGTACTTCACTCATTTTTTTTTAAAAAAATTTATTTTTATTTTATTTTTATTTTTAAAGAAGAAGAAGAAAATTTAACTTCTCTAGCTTCGCGTGGGAGTTTATACCTCCCGAACCAAAAGATCTATCATAATCTCTTCACCTCCAAAATTTATTTCTTGTCCTTTCTCATCAGTGATTCTAATGCCAATGTTGTTAATAGTTTTTCTTGTAATAGGAAAATATATTAATGTTTGTGGAATTACATTTAGTCTATAACCAATGGGTACAGTAAAAGCTGGAAAACTGAATATTAAATTTGATAATTTACCATTTATATATCCTCCTTCAATAATGTCACAATGTACAACAATTGAATTTATTTCAGTTATTTTTGGAATCTTCTCACCTAAATGATAACCTTGACTATAAGTTTGTTTATTAAATCCTAATAGCTTTGACAATGATCTATCATGATTAAAATCAACTTGATGATTTTCGTCTAAAGTAAGAGAAAATTTATTAACTGCCGGTTCAACTGCAAAATGTAATTGTTTCTTATCTTTAAATGGTATACCTAAATGTCTCTTAATTTCATTTGATATTGATTCAACTTCGTAAGAACCAGGAAGAAAAGTTAGTATTTTCCATGTTTTGCTTTATCAGTAGAATATCTAAATTGATCATTCACATCTTTGATAACGTTTTGAATAGTGTTAAATGTAGAGAAACTAGTCAATGCAATTTGATAATTTTTATTTTGTTCCAAATGTAGAATGGGTTCTAAATTACAAGTGTGTGATGAAGTAGTTGTTATAATTTTTAACGTCGTACTAAATTTTGATGAACCCAAAATCTCTGTTAGATTTTCTAAATGATTATTAATTTTGTCTAAATCTGCTGAACACATTTTTTAGTTAAAACTTTTGAATAAATATTATAGATAAAAATCGTAGATGAAAATCATAGATAAAAATCATAGATAAAAATTAGAAACAACTTATTTCAGCTACACTTTTATAATCCTCTTCATTTAGAATCTTCTTTTCTAACAGTCTTTTCAATATAGCATGAATTTCATTGAAACTAGAATTATGACCTTCTTTTATCGCAGATATTAAAATATTTAATCTATTTAGTAATTCTTGTGGATCATCTGGTAAAAATATGGTTGTTTCTGTTTCTGTTTTCTGTTTTTCAGATAAGCCTTTCCCTTCTTTAACTCCCGTTGATAATAAATTTTCTAATTGTTTATAACGTCTAAGAGATTTTACTGCACCAACTCTGTCTAACATAGCTTTATATTTTATGAGATCTTCTACAGCATAATTATTTAAATCTGCTCCTCTTAAAAGATTAACAAAATTTCTATCTAAATTAAAAGGAGATTTATCTGGTGAAAAAATTATACCTCGAAAAGGTTGTGGAAATATTTCTTTTTGTCCGAGATAAAATCTAGGTATTGTTTTTTCCATCTATAAATGAAATAGAATGTTCAAATTGCATAGATTTTGGTAATTTCTTATTAATGTTTGATTCTAGTAATCCATAGTCATCTAATATAGTTTTGTGCTCTGGATCTGTTATATCAATTTGTTTATCATTATTTGTACTTTCTTTTTCAAGAGTTTTAAATGGTTTCATAGTTTTTTCAAAATCAGTTTTTACTTGCTCGGTTTGCTGCATTTTTTCAAACATATCAGATTGAATACCAGCTTTTATCATTCTATGTTGAAGATGATTTTCTTTCATAATATTTCTTTGTTTTATTAACTCTTCTAATTGTTTTATTCTTTTAAAATTATCAGCTCTAATTTTATCCATTTTTAAAATATAATATTTGAATTTTGTGGTAACATTGGAATGCAGCAATAACATTTTACTGAACAAATTATTTTTTTATTGCTTTGTTGTTTGACATCTTTTCGTTTAAAGTTTTCTCGTTTAAAGTTTTCTCGTTTTAAGTTTTGTTTAATAAAGTTTTGCTTAAATTTTCGCTTAAAGTTTTTAGCTCTTCTAAAAAAATTTTATCATTTTCTTCATTAGAAATTTTACCACCAGTAAAAGTTTTACCATCACTAGAAATTTTTGCCACCCTGTTTATTCTTATCATCAACTTTTTCGGTCTTTAAATGAAATGATATTTGATTTACTTCATTAGCTATTTGATCAAATTTTTCAATCTCATCTAACGTAATAACATTATCATCACATACTCTTTGAAAGTAGTAATGTAGTTTATCATAGACTTCTTTAATATGTAAATGCTTAGTTTTTAATGATTTTCGTTTCTTAGTTATTAAAGATTTATCTAACATTGTAACAAGTGAAGATGCAAAAACACCCGTACCTGTTAAAGCTGTAGCAACTACTGGAATTACTAAAACACCTGAAGATATAACAATTGTTAAAGCACCTAAACTTATTGTTAAGAATATGCCAATTCCTTGTGTTACATTCTTAACTTTAGTCTATCTCTTTCTTATTTTTTTATAATGCTCTAATCTTAATAATAATTGAGATTCCTTATCTTTCATATACCTAACTCTATCTTTGTGTTTTTCTTTATTCATTTTTTCAATGTTAATCTTTTCAATGTCCATTAAAGTAGAACTACGTTCATATGATAACGAAGGATATATTCTTGCGGTTTCTTCCATTTTTGTTTCTTCCATTTTTAAAGAAATATTATTAGTCACATGTTATATTTTAAAAACCTAAAAGATGGATAAAATTCATGAATTTGAAATTCTTAACTTTTCTGATTTTCGGTGTCCTGGAACGGTCATGATTTAAGCGAGAAAATTGTAATTCTCAAATTTTGAGACTTTGAAAAATTTGAAAAATTGGGTATTTTTAAAAACGCCCAAATTTATGAATTTAGGTCTTCATAACCTGAAAAAGGGTTCAAATTCATGAATTTGTGTCGTTTTTAAAATTGCCATTTTTTGAAAAAATGGTACTTTTTGAATGGACTAAATTCATGTATTTAGGTCTTAAAAACCTGAAAAAGGGTTCAAATTCATGAATTTATGTCGTTTTTAAAGATACTATTTTTTTGAATTTTATGGTGTCCTGGAACGGTCTTTTGCCCATTACTCACCAACATTCTTTTAAACCCAAACTCGAAAACGCCAGTCTTAATGCGATGGAAGTTATTGTTGTCTGCATTTGACCGCTATAAGCATTGTTACCGCGACAGTAGGCGCAAAATCAGGTAAAGGTCCTAATTGAGTGAAACTGCACCAAATGTTGTCGAAATTCGAAAAGATATATCATATGAAAGCTTAACACAAGCCTAATTAAATGATAATAATCTTAATTTCCTCCATTCCGTAGTTCCGCCTGTATAGGTATCGGTGAATGAATTGACCAAAACTTCACACTTTCAAGTCTGCCGACCACAACTGACCAGACACAACCCTTATGCTCTGCCAATTTAAACTACTATATGCAGCCATTCACATGATATGAAGTTTTTTGAAATTCAGGTCGTTATTGAAAAATCTCGTCAGATTCTTTAGCTGCAATGTTTTGGTAAAACCTATTGGCACTGTATCTCTTTATGCATTCAGCGAATCTTAAAATCTCTACATCATGATGAAACTGAATGATATCTGACAACTATCTGACAATGTTCACTAAATAATTTTGTCGTTTTCCTATTAAAATACTGTATCAAAGAAAACGTATAATCTTCTTTCGTAGGGTCTTCTGACCACAATTCGTGGATCTATTTCAGTAGTCAATAGAACCATCTTGACTCAAGGTTCAACCATTGGTTAATAGATCCATGAATTTCTAATAGAGTAAAGATCAATTTGAAAAGCCGGAAATGTGAAACACTTAAGTTATAAAAAATCTCAGTGAAAAAATTACATCTGATTGCACTTGAATTTTCATTTCAAGATCTCGTGATGACGGCATAATATTTTATGGAATCACATGAGGCCCACTGGGGAGCTCTGACAAACGCGTTCTGCTGAGGAGGACGTTTAGCGCCCCCGTGCTACATGTATATTCCGAAACTACATAGAAATTTTCAAATTCAAAAAAGATATCAAATGTCATCCTCCGGGTCAGCGTCCATGTCTCTGACGCATATGTCATCGTCGGAAGCACACATTGATTAAAAACTTTACTTTTCAGGCAGATAGGCAAGTTGCTTATCACAATACTACTCATCCTTCCAAAGGCCGCCCAGCCCAATGGGATCCCACTATTGATCTCACTAGCTTGGTTGTTGTCGGCAAGACTAATTTTGTAGCCAAGGTAGATGTACTCATTAACGCTTTCTATCTCGATACCTTGCGCTCTGACTCATCCAGGTGAAACGCTGTTGTTGTTCATTCTTTTTGTTTTTGAGATGTTGAGTTTTAAACCAACCTTTGCACTTGTTAATTGCAGGTCCTTTAACATCGACTGTGCCTCCTTCCATCCTCTTTCTGTTAATACGCGTATGATGTCGTCTGCAAACTTGAGGTGGGTTAGATATTCCCCGTCGATATTCAGGCCCAGATTTTCCCAATTGATGAGATGGAATAGGAATATCTGTTCCAGACAAGCAGTAAAGAGTTTCGGTGAAATCGTGGCGTCTTTTCGAACTCCTTTGTTAAATTGTAGGTAGCTGTTGAGATGCAGTTTGTGTAGATGTCCTTAAGTAGTAGTACATACTGATAATCAATTTCTTGGTCAATTAATGATTTTAGGATGGAATTTGTCTCCACTTAGTCGAACGCCTTCTCGAAGTCTACGAAAATAGAGCAAAGCGGCAGGTTGTGACTTTTGCATTTTTCTTCCAATTGATTTAGCACATGGATGTGATCTACGGCACTGTAATTCTTTCGAAAGCCTGCCTGTTCTCTAGTTTGATTTTCGTCAAGTTTATTTTCCCAAAAATGCAGGACAAGCATGCTACTAAAAAGAAAATTAGTAAGGTAAAGAAATAATAAAAAATAATTAGAGAATGTTAAGCTGCACTCCTTTAAGGACTTTTAAGGAATTGCTTTCTGATACGCTGCTTCTCTTTGCAAATCACAGCTTCCTATATCTTCCCTCAGACGTCACTTCACGTTGTTCTAATTATAGAACAATCTCGCGGCTGATGTCTGATGGATGATGGATGGAAATGAACTTCATCAGCCGCATAATTTCATACCTTATGTCCGATGGACGACACTTTGTGACTTTTCCTGTGTGACAGCATGATGGAAGAGACTTATGGCTGATGACTTTTTCTGTGTGATAGGTTGTTTTCTTTTCTACATGCAATTGAAGGGAAATCCTAAATGGAAGATGAAAGTCGCCTTTCTGTGCGACAGCGGCCTTAAATAGCAACAGCATAAATAGGTTCAACGTAGCAAAGTGCGTCAAGGTAACAAAATTAAAAAAAAACAAGCTAATGACTAGTTAATTTTCAATAGGTACAAAATACGATTTAAAAGAAAATTTTTATATCCTAAAATGTCTAAAACGTTTTAAAAATGCTTACTAGAAGGACAAACAACGCTTCTCCTCATATGTAATGAATTGGCGAGTAAGTCGTTCTGTTCAAAATTATGTTTATCACTCATATATTGAAAAGATCCTATTTAACAGTCTGCCCATTCAGATGATAAGAGGACAGGTCTGTTTCCAATCAAAATACCAGATCTAGCTAATAGCACAGCGGGATTACGCTATCTAAAATCTACCAAATGTGTAAGAGAATTAATGTTAGTTCCTTAAGCTAAAACGTGAAATAAAATTCTACAAAATATGCATACAAATTATTTGACTATTTTTAATGAGGTCATCAACAGGAACCTGGTCAGGACGATCGCGTTTCGACCGAGGGGCCTACACATATCTGGTGAGACAAGACATCTTGATAGCGCTGTAGATCACATGCGGTATCTCAGGCTAATTGCGTTTTGCCGTGCTTTTCTGCCAGTTCAACATTTTAGAAATATTCAGCGACTGTAATTTTTCCCTGTCTAGGCAAAGTAACTCCCTTCGGCATTGAAATGCATATCCAAGATAGTTTAAAGACGTTGGAGTGGTCATCGTCTTGCTACGAAGAGAGGGAAGCAGGGTTGGAACCGGCCTCAGCCGCAAATTTTGAAGACCGGACGGCCATCCTGTTAATTTAAATAGACCCATGTCGACCATCCACGATATTCATTCTAGAATAAATTGCATAATCAATCATTACAACATTAACAGGATGTAAATATAACATAATAAGAGAGTTTTTCCCGTATGTTTTCTGACATAAATATTGCGAACTTTTCTCTAAACGATCAAAAAATGATTACGGTCAACTAATGCTTGTACATGTAGTTCAAAGCCTACCTTATCAGTGATGACTGATGTAGTTTCCAGAATCATATATTCTAGCTTGCATGAATTTTGGAAGAATTGTGTACTCCTCAGCCTGTCTATTGTAAAATTATTAAAGATCTTTAATAATTTCACTACGTGGGATAGTTTATGTAACACGTGGATCTTAGCGCTGCAATGAATAAATGGATTTCAATGCAACCTGGGGGCCTACGTCCTGAACATTTGACAGTAGATCGTGGACAATAAGATATGTTAATGGGCACGTGATAAATTTTGATTGACGTTGTACAGAGATTCTCACTGAAAAATTGATGACAAGTTTGGGAAGTTCTGTCATCAATGTAAATGAAAAGATTAAAATTTAAACTGTAGTGAAGATAGCTCGCAATTAGCGTCGAAAATCACTGGAAGCAAATCTCACTTCAGTGAATCACTTTAAATCAAGTTTGCAAGTAGCAGACAAAACATTTCGCAACATCGGAACTCAGTCAGTGATCTAATTGTTCACCACAAAACTTATGTCGTTAAAGAATGTTTATTATATTGGATCTTTGAATTTGCTGGCCGTTTAAAGCTTTTTTGTGGAGGCGAAATATATTGTAAGTATAAGCATTGTATCAGTGTTATTATTGTTATATCCATGCCCTTTTTGGGTCGTTATTTGTATCATCTGTTTTCAATTTGCCTGTGTTGGATTGACTATGAAAATGCAGGTAAAATTATCATAAATTACAAAGTAGGCCTACAACACAGCAGACTAGTCAATGCTGTATTTAACGTATGACTGCTCATTGCACAAAACATCTTATCAAATTGCGAGTAATTGCATCGTATGATATTGAATTATAATAAGAAACTCTCGCTTATCCGGTGTACCAGTCAGCCTACCATTCATGCATTTCATGCATGCTGTGTGGATATTGAATAATGACCTTAACCAACCGCTACAGATACGCCAGCCACCATCCCATCCACGACCGCACGGTTTCTAATAAGCCGGCCACCGACCGACAGGTTTTGATGACGCCAACCGCCAAAAACTCGACCGGTTCCATCACTGGACGGGAGAATCTTCACCACAGAGGCAACCAACAGAGATGGAGGTTCTGTTGATCATCGGAGCCAGATCGTGCAGATCAATAAATCTGCTCCAATGTCATTTTTGAAAATCTGGAAGGACCGCATTCAACATTTCATGATTATCCAGTTAGTAGGGTTAATTAAGGCTTGCACTGTTAAGCAAAATGGCCCGTATGGTACGAAAGTGTCCGTATCCATTGGTCTGGACAGTCAGTATATGGAGACCATGTGGGACTATGGGATCCATTTTGAAGGTCCAAAAGGGTCCATATCGTGACTCATAGGATAAAATGATTTAGAAATTCATGGACCGGTTAAATGGTCCTACTATTTTCTACTTACCTTTCAGATACCTACCCATACCGCACTATCCCCCCCCCATTCTTCACTTTCCACTATTTTACCAAGAGGACAATTTGTCTGACAATTCCTCAATTTATTTACTTTGCAAAATGTTTGCAACTAACATGAAGACAATAATTCTCCAATTCTTATAATCATTTGATAATTATGTACTTTATCCACAATAAAATGAGCCTTAGATGACTTTGTCTGTCAATTCAATTTTCAAAGAAAGTATTTTGGCACTTTTGAAATATGCTCACAACAGTACTTATATGTTCAATGGACCCGGTTTCCCTTTTGTACCTCAAATACGCATCCATCGAGAATGTGAACTGCATTTGTCTCATCAGACCTATGCCATCTAAATAAAGATCTTATCCAGATTTTATACAGAAGTGCATCTTTCTAGCAATTTTCCTTTGCATTGCTCTACATAATTGGTCATTTTCTTGTCATATCTTGACAAATCATTTACAAAGAATATGGAATTCAGAAAAACGACTGATAAATTTGGGACACTTGTTATACGGAACATCCTGCCTAACAGTGTACTATGATATTTGGAGGTGTCTCACGTGCAGCATTCACAAGCAGACGATACACGCGTGTATCTGTCTGCGTTTCTGCGCGTGCGACTGACTTGCAGGCAGACATCGCTTTGAATGCATCGGCATCCAAAGTTAACCACCGTCTGCCTCAAACGCTTGACCGAGTAGAAATGGTTTGATCTGCATTTTTAAACTTAATGCCTCAATTGTACGGTACGTAAATTCTTCGTAAAATCAAAATCCTATATTCACTCTCCCAAACATGCATTTAAAATGAGTCCTAATTGACATGACTATAAAATTTTGACCCGATTTGATCATTAATTGTTAAGATTAACTAAGAATTCCAAAGAAAATCTATTTTGAGTGAATGGATCCACAAAGGAACTGACAAGAATACAATGCCATAGAACACATCGCCAGATGGTAAATTCATATTCATTCGGATCAAAGGTAGCGGCGTATTGGAAACAGTTGCCTCTCACATTGTCGAATTCTTGAGCATGAATACCATGCCCTCTTTTTAGAAACAGTTGATGTGCTTTTGACAGACCAAAAGGCAAACTCGTAACCGCAGGAATGAAATTTCTAAGTCAGTCAATAAAAGAATAAATCTTGAAATGTGCGTTGAAATGTGCGCAAGGAAACTGTCAAGTGTACAGAATTATGAATGCATTGACTAAATAGAATTAAAATGTGCTCATGTCATCTTGTGCAGAATGCTGTGAATTTGATTTCAACATTTCACCAACCAGTAAAAGATATATGGTCGGTCCGTCAGGCGCCTACGATTCTTCCGTGTGAGGTCGAAGCGATCATGCCGCGATGAATTGTAATCGCCCCAATAACGTCGCGACGAGTTGTACTGACGGTCGCGTATTCTTAATAATAATATAATATATCATCTTTATTGAATCACAACTTTGTACAAAGATTCGGTGATAGCTACATAAATACGATGACAATATCCAATAGAAGAAAAAGGAGCTCAATGGTTACTTCAAAAGGTAACTTAAAAAAAATACTAAGAGAACTAAGAAAATACGTACACTGGAACTTAAAAGAAAGGCAATAAAATCAAGTACAAAATTTAATAAAGGAGTTGCCAAAACGAACAGTTCTTGCAAAAGGTCGACGCAGAGTCGACACGCTACGGGTGGTGACACCGGAAACTGAGGCAGGGCGCAACAGAACAGTTCTCGAAGTGGATGAGAATCACACATTACAACAGAGTCAAAAAGGTTGGCACATGCACGATTGGCTGAAGCAATAACAGAGTTGTGAATATCATGGGGCACGCCGATTATACGAAAAACTCTGCGCTCGACTTTAAGAAACTCGTTGAGCAAATACTTAGAAGCATTACAGAAAGATGGAAACGCGTATAACAATAACGAACGAATGAAAGCGATGTAACAGCGAATCATGAGATACTTTGCACAGTCAGAGCGACGAAGGTTACGGATGATGTAAATTCTTCTTGATGCCTTCTTAACCACAGCAGAAAAATGTTCGTTCCACTTCAAAGTGTGAGACACGGTCACTCCTAAATAACAGAACGACTCAACAGCTTCAACAAAGCAGCGATCAGAAATGCACAAACGTGAAGTAACAAATTAAATCATTTGTTAAAATCTTTGTAAACAGTAAAAACCTGTCATTATCTGCTTCACCGAATGCGGGTGCTCATATTTTTGATAAATTTGGTTTGTGAATTTGTAGAAATAATAATTAAAGCCATTATTCACTTGTTTCGCTTCGTAATGATTCTTTGTGTTGTAATCCTCAAAACAATTTCAAGTAATTTTTTGGCCATACTGTTCGGATTTTTGCTTAAGTTGTCGCTCTTATGCAGAATATATTATCGGGAAAAAAATTTCTAGTTTCATATTTTACATACATGCGCCTATAAAGCTATTACTGACAATATTTTGACTGACTTTGCCCTGACGCATGGGTTTCCTTACTCTTCAACCAATTTGCAATTTTCTGCATTTATTATTTGTAGTTTCTAATCTATAAATCTTTGAAGATAATATTACAGTCATTTTTCATTACTCACCAACGCGCCGCTGATGACAGCGCCATCCAAAACTTTCATTTAAAAAAAACCGCACTCTTAGCAGTGTAACCTTACATACACACACACACACACACACACACACATATATATATATATATATATATATATATATATATATATTTTGAAAGAAAAAACAACTGTGTTTCTATCAACCGAACATGCTTCGGAATGTAATGATCATTCCATCTTCAGCGGTACAGGAATCCGATAAAACAACAGAAGTAAGTTTAAATACAGATCAGCGTAAAATGCAAGAACCGATATCCATCAAATATGACGTGTAAAACTATGAAGCTATGTACAGGCGAAAAATGACGTCATGAAAATCACAAATTCAAGTGCAAGGGCACTGAGCCATTCCTTTCATTAGATAGCATATCGATATTTTCTTTCAGAAGAATAGACTCCAAGATAAGAGGATAGGCTGATGCACCGATAATAGAGAAATTTTCAGCTTTAGGATGGTGCTCATGTAAAGAGATTTCAGTGGCTACGGGATAGGCTTTCAAATGCTCGCTGATTCGAGTGGCTAAGTGGCGCTTGGTTGCACCAATGTATCGCATTGGACAGCGATCACAAGTATACAAATATGTAACATTCGATTTCAAGCCATTCGATTTCGCCTGTACATAGCTTCATAGTTTTACACGTCATATTTGATGGATATCGGTTCTTGCATTTTACGCTGATCTGTATTTAAACTTACTTCTGTTGTTTTATCGGATTCCTGTACCGCTGAAGATGGAATGATCATTACATTCCGAAACATGTTCGGTTGATAGAAACATAGTTGTTTTTTCTTTCAAAATATGTTCAAATTGGGCACGTTATGTCTGAATATATATATATGTATATATATTAGGGTGTTTCAAAAAAATAAAGTTTTTCAAATCAGTTCTCCACATGGTTTATTTTTTTCTTTGAGGTGTATCTTACTTTTAGGTGAAATTAGGGTCAGATCGTGCAACATTTAGAGGTCGCCCATTTTTGATGATTTCATAGCTAAAGGCCCCATCATTATCTGACCCAAAAGACAAAACTATTGTTTTCCGAAATTCAAAAAAGTATTCTTATAATTTTGGGTATTACAAAATTGATCAATGTATTACCAGGTCAATGTCAAGCTAATGATAACATGTAGAATTCGTACATGTATATTAAAACCACAGGGCTCATAGGATTAGTTTCATTATAGACTCAGGGCACAAAACACGAATAGGAATCACGTCACTCATTTAGAGGCCGCCCAGTTATCAAGTCTTCCTCGTCAGGTTAGTCTTTGAGGGTGTTGGGATCGCCATTCGGTGCTCGTGAACGAGACGGAAGATAAATTGCTTCTGATCCTCGTCTTTCGTCAGCGTCGCATTGTATGCCTCTGCCAAGGCCACTCCGCGCTCAGCTGCGTCGTTCACCACTCGCAGGCTTTTGGCTCTGATCTGAAAGTCCAGGTACAGCTTGTCGCCTTTCCAAGCCGAAGGATCCGTCTGCAGAAAGCACTGGTTCGCTTCCTGGCCTCCGCCTTTCTTCAGGACGTCGAAAACAATATGCGATCTTTTGGTGAAGAAGGCATCAAGACGGGTGGCTCGCGTGTCTTCGATTTTTGCCCGGCGCGGGTGATCTTTGGTCGGATTTTCTGTTTTCATCTGGGTCACGCAGTCAGCCTTCATCTTGTCTGGAAGCCGGTCATCCAACAGGGAAAGGCCGACCAAGTCTTCCGACAAGTACCAGAGATGTCATTGGAGGGCATTCCTTGCGGTCGTAGCGACGTTCGTCTGATTATTGTACTTCTGGAGTTCAGTCAACATCATGATGTCGTTGTATGGGGCGTGGGATGACAGTGGAGCTTCGTGCCAAAAGCGGACGTACACCAGGGCAACGAACAGCGCCACGGTAGTCACATTCCGCTCCTCTCGTTTCGTTAACTTGAACTGATGTCGGAACAGGAAGATTTTGAGGCAGTAGATGCCCTTTGACATCCACCTCGCGTGGTGGATAGCACCAGGGGCACGAAACGATTGAGTCATTGTACCCTCTCCGAGGAACAAGGCTGCGAGCTGCAGGAACTCGAAGTAGTCATCGCGCGGACACTTCGTTGGATCGGTCACGGCAGATGCCAGGTAATCCTTCATCTGGGAGCGTAGCTGCTCGAGATGTCCTTCAAAGAGGTCATCCTCAGCCACTCTGTACGCTTGCTGGTTGATGATCGGCCACTGCTTCCGGAAACGCTTGAAGAGGGAAACTTCTGGACTTCCAGTATGCCCAAAGACAACTCGAAAAACGTCAGAGAGAACAATCTCTAACACATGATGGCGGCACGCTAACATGGCTACCTTCCTTCCAAGACGTTCCTCAATCCGGACGCACGCTCCATTATGGAGGCCAGTGTTGCTCGCAGTTGTATCGAAGACCAATCCGACTACTTCGTCACGAATCTTCCAAGACTCGAGCAATTCCGGGCACGCTGTGGCTTCAGCTTCTCCTGTACTTCGGGCAACGCTTGGAATACCCAGCAACTTCTCAAATCTTTGACCAGTTGCCAGAATCGCAACCCTATCCACTGTCTTTCCTCCCATCTCCTGCAGCATTTTACCGTCCCAATGCAGGAGAAGGGGACCAGCTGCTTGAAACTTATCCCGTGCTTCTTGATCTTGGATTTGGCGTGTGTGACGACGCGACCGCCGTATAGAACTATGGGATAACGTCAGATCAGAAAGATCGTGGCCTAGGGTTTGTGCAACAGCTCCAGTGATGAAGGCCGCACCACGATCTGGGAGATTCGCTCTATCCAAGGCACTGACGACTGCAGGAGATTTAAAGATGTTCTTGGGTCTCTTCGGACGGGCTGAAGATGACGGATTTGGTGACAGTTTTGAAGATGTGCAGGCTGAAGTTGAAGGTCGGTAGTTGTCTTCAGCCTGCGAATCCTCCGAAGATGTGGAGTTGGATGGGGAAGCAGCGGCGGCCCTTTTAACTTTGGAATCATTTTCGTCGTATCTCCGCTTGAGAGCAGCTTCTTGCTCCTTTCTCTTTCTACGCCTGGCCTCAACTCCAGATTTCTTAACGTCGATCCCTGCAATGCTGCACGAGAACACGTCCTCACGTTGCATCTTGAGAAACTCCTTATCTTCTTCATTTCTCATGGTTTGGAGGGCATCGCTTGTGGCAACATCGAAGAGATCCTGAAGGTCATCCAGGAACATCTTCTCTTTGATACGGTCCGACCCTAGCCCACGAGTCCGGTGTTTCTTGAGCGCTTGGTATTCATCGTGGATTCGTCGAAGTTTCCTGACGCAAGCATCCACCCGCTGTATCGGGATCCTGGCCCTCTCCCATACGTTGAGGACCTTGCGACATGATAAGTTCAGGCCTTCCGCGACGGACTTCTTTTCCACGACGTGATGGAACAGGAACAACGACATCGCATCCCGCTTACTTGGAAGACGGGCAGATGACAGGAAATCAACAGGCTTCCCAAGAAGCCAACACTCAGCGCTCGAACGAAGGACACTAGTTGCCATGACCTGGAAATCAAAATGAAAATGGCATAGATTAACAGAGTTGGCAGTGTCAGTGTGACAAACGAGTGACGGAATGGCAGTGTTCCTACATGAAATCGATACCCTGCAGTCCACTTGATAAATCGACGATTGATGATTTCATCTCAGCGCTATCGAAGGCCGCGCAGTGAATGGTGCAAGGCGATTTTCAATTCAATACCTCTCTTACATCGACTTAATGTAAAACCACTGCTCAACTGAGATACTGTACTTTTCTGTCACTATTTTGTGCATTATTTTTGTTGCATGTTGAAAGTAAAAATGAAAAGATGAAAAGTGGGCGACCACTAAATATCATTGTATCGCGATGAAATTTTGCATACAATGAGAGGAATGCAACATAAAAAAAAGTAGAAGTGTGGAGCAGGATTCTGTGGACTTCGAAATTTTGCCCTCTGTTTTGAAACGCCCTAATATATATATATATATATATATATATATATATATATATATATATATATATATATATATGTACAATTCACCTAATGGCATGTGGCACTTCGTCTCAGATATTGCTGATTCTCGGTTATATGTTTGTTATACATAAGAAAACATCAGATCTGAAATATTAGCTTCCATTTTTGAATATAGCGGGATCTAGAGCTGATTTTAGAAATTTATTCTTATTCCAAATTTTTGAAATTCTCAAAATCTGAATTTCTGCACAGCTGTAACTTTTTCCTATATGCTCGTTCCTCAACCAAGCTTAGCATACAGCATTAGCATGGTATAAAGGAATTCCTGTATGAATTTCAACGGGTAACTGGCATGTAGAACGGAGCTACATGGCTCCAAAGATGGGAAAAAAATATGGTCCGCGAAAATGCACAAAACATTTAAACCAATCTCACAACTTTCTGTATTCTTGTTGCCGTAATAGCCATGATAATTGTGTTGCTGTATATTAGGCTACAGGGCTACACCAGGCATTCAAAAATCATGTTTTTTCAAAAATGTTTTTTTCCGAAAATGGCTGCTTTCAAGCTGGGCTAGCTTTTTTCTGTATAACAGTTTTGACTCCAAATTGATGCTGAAACTCAGAAACATGCTCAATTACTTGTAGAAGAAATTTGATCAGGTAACCGATAGTTAAAGTGGTATTATAAATTGGCCAATTTTGATTTTGCACATTGTTTCAGTATATGATGTCAATATTATATGAGTAGTATCGAGAAGTAGCATTTATAGTGCAATAGTACTTGAAAACGTTAAGTTGGTGTGCGCGGTAAGAAATTATTCCCCTTGATGGATATTATACATGAAACTTTGATGTAATGCAATAGAGCCAAATATGACGTTCGAAGTTCGAGTTTTGTTGGACTAGATATGCTTTATCAATCGACATTGTACTTTTGAATAGTGAAGTTTGTGCGAAATGCATAGGATCGATTTATCTTACTGTTCTCTAAAGTAATCACTTGCTTTTAATAATTTCAATTATTCTGATTTTGAGATATCATTCGCAACGAACCGTTAAAGTTTTGAAAAGACCTTAGTTAACCATTTTCATTAAGTTGATGTTGGGACACCAAGTAGATTAGATGGTAATAATTCTTTTTTTATGATGTTTTTTCGGACTCCTCTTATACCACCAATATTTCAGTCAAAATTCTGACATCTGACAGAGACAGTTGCAACATCAGAATACGAGAGGCACTTTACATCAAAAAACTGAAACCTAAGATCAACAATAAAGACGAGCAAGGTGCCTTCTCTGAGTTCCTTTATGTATAAGTTTTAATCATAGAAATCCGATTTTTTGCTTTTGTTTAAATTAGTGGGACTAGAATGGCCATCAGCTGATTTTGATGGCAATTTCAGCTGTTCGGTTCGGCGCCGAAATGTGTCAAGGACAAATCAAAGTGATAGATCCCATCAATTTGATGCGTTTTTCATTGAAATTGTTTATTCACAAGTATTCTAATTACCTGTCTGAAATCAGTTTAAAGGAGTACGCCCATATGTGCTGATGTCTTTGTAAGAAATAATTTACAAGTCAAAATTAAACTTAAGGTACCGGTACCTGACCTTGAAACCATCTGCGCATGTGAAATAGTCATTCTGAAATTATTCTTCAGTCAGATAATTTGCCAATAATTCATGCCACATGCGTGTCAGTGCTGCAGTCCTAGATTTTTCAGAAGGTAACGCTGCCTGGAATTCCGTGAAACACTTTCAACGAATGAAAAAATCATTATTTCTTTCTGTGCAAGCGCTGTAAAAAATGATAGACCGGTGGCATTACGGCGTTATCCCACCTTAGCCTACGACTACAGCACTGGTGGTGCGTGTCTTGTGGAAGTTGCCTTTGCCTGTAGTGCTGCTAGAAGCATCCCTCTATCATTACACATGTGATTTTATAATTATATATTAGAAGTGCAATTTTTCATAGTTGATCAGCATCACAAATGTTCTATGCTCTTGCATGTTGCTTATAGAATAAAGGTGAGAAATAGCCCTGGTCTTTGATAGACTGATGTTGATGCATAAATATTTGCCCATCCTTGAATGTCGTCCGTTAAGTTTATGTAGGCAAATCACGAAAGTGGCACAATAAGGCATCAACAGGCTATTGATTACATTCAAAGGATTATATAAATGCAGGCATGCACTATTAACATGGCTTCGATTATTTGATTGTTGATTATTTGGGTGTAATTAAGGATTGCAACCCCGGCACTTTCGGATTATAAAAAACAAGTCGGTGCAGCTCTTAAGTTTACATACCTATAGTTCACTTTTCGACCTGCTTAATGTTTCAGTCCGAATGGAATTGCAAATATGTAGTGCACCACACACGCCGGTTTTTCATTTACAGATTCTTCCGAAGTTCTAGCGTACCAGATGAATGATCAATTACTAGAAATCCTGAAAACAAGTACGCCAGTGCGTCGAAGCCTGCCATCCGGTCGTGGTCCGGCGCACCACTGTATCGATGCCAGTTATTGTCCGACGCATACAATTGGAACTGCGTAACATCGTCGAATGGTTCACGCCGCCGAACTGGAATCCATGCAGTGGTGCGTCAGACTACCTGGCGCACTTCTGAGAGGCATGTCTGTACTCGGCGCTCTGCCGCGAAAAATGTCAGAAATACTAAAAATTGATCATTTGTCTGGCGCGCCTGGAACCAGTCGAAGCAAGACTAATCTCACAAGTTCTAGAAATAGATCTTACTTCTGTCGCACTGTATCGTCAACGTTGAGTCTGGCGCGTCTGTCACTGGTTTCAAGAAGCCTAATTTCAGAAATTCTCGGATCAGATCTTACGTTTGGCGCGTCAACCTCTAGTCTAGTGTGCTTGGCACTGTTTTCAGCAAGCCTAGTTTCAGAAATTCTAGGAATACATCCTCCATCTCGGGCACTGGCGTGTCAACCGCGAGTCTGGCGCGCATGGGACTTATTTCGGCAAGATAGATTTCAGAAATTCTAGGATCAGATCTTGCGTGTGGCGCACTGTCGCGTCAACGTCTAGTCTGGCGAATCTGTCACTAGTCTCAATAAGCCTAATTTCAGAAATTCCAAAGATAGATGTTGCGTCTTGCGCGTCAACCTCTAGTCTAGTGTGCTATGCGCTGTCTTCGGCAAGCCTAATTCCAGAAATTCTACGAATGCATCCGCCATCTCGCGAACTGGAGAGTCAACGTTGAGTCTGTCGTTCCTGGCACTGGTTTTAAAGAAGCCTAATTTCAGAAATCTAGAAATAGATGTCACTTTTGTCGCACTGGCGCGGTTCAACGTCTAGTCTGGCGCATGTGTCGCTGGTTTTAAGAAGCCTAATTTCAGAAATTTCAAAAATAGATGTTGCGTCTTGCGCTTCAACCTCTAGTCTAGTGTGCTATGCACTGTCTTCGGCAAGCAGAATTTCAGAAATTCTAGGAATACATCCTCCATCTCGGGCACTGGAGCGTCAACGTTTAGTCTGGCGCGCATGGGACTTATTTCGGCAAGATAAATTTCAGAAGTTCTAGAAATAGATCTTGCGTCTGTCGCACTGGCGCGTCAACTTCTAGTCTGGCGCATCCGTCACTGGTTTCAGCAAGACAAATTTCAGAAATTCTAGGAATTCGTTTTTACATCTCGAGTCTGGCGCGCTTGTCACTGGTTTCAGCAAGACAAATTTCATAAATTCTAGGAGCAGATCTTATACTAGCGCCTCAATGTGGATTCTGGCGCTACTGGGACTGGTTTCAAGAAGCCTGCTTTCAGAAGTTCTAGGAGTTGATCTTACGTTTGGCGCCTCAACGTCGAATCTGGCGCCCCGGGCACGGTTTTCGGCGGGCCTAATGTCAGAAATGCGCGCCTGGCACTGGCTTCAAGAAGGCTAATTTCAGGAAATCTAGGAGTAGATATTTCGTCTGGAACGTCAACCCCGACTCTGGCGGGCTGTGTGTTGGCTTCGGCAAGTATGATTTAAGACGTTCTATGAACTGAAACTATGTCGAATCTGGCACTCTGGTACGTCAACCTGGGAGTTGGTGCACCCAATTCGAATCTGGAGCGCATGATCCTGACTTTATCGAGCTTGTTTTCAGAATTTCTAAAAATGAATCATTATTGTGACACACAAGATCCCGATATAACAACAGTTGGCGTACAAGTTTTTGTAACACATATCATGCTCGATAATCAAGCTGTCATGCAGATGTGATGAAACTTATAGCTGAAATTTGCTGTTAATGATCGACACCTACATGAGAGTATTTGATGTTGCTCTGTTTTACTTTGTGGCCTTATAGGACCATGTTTCTAAGAAGTCTAATAGGGTTCCGTTTATGGCCAAAGTATATTGATTTTTCATTATGATTTGGATAAATAAGTGAATGTGTGAGAATGTTTATTAGGAAGTAATAACTTAGTAGCAGATTAGGCATAACATCAATATCTGGTACTCAAATGCTACAACAATATGCGTTGGAGCAAAAAATGAACATGCGAAAATCTAGGTGATTTACAGATGTCAGGATGACAAAACAAAATATTGCAAGCTCTCAAGAAGTCTGCTTTTTCACAGGCATGATTGCTTATGGGCGCTTTTTTCTTGGTATTTGATTTCTTTCTTCCGCTCATCATTTCGCTGCTGTATGATTAACTTCACTTTGAGCACTGTTCAACTATTCATTTGATAGTCTGACTCCTATCACTTCGCTTTTATCGGAAAAAGCTACTGCAAATTCCGTAAAACTATATCCAGTAGCATTCTACCTGCTTCAGTTTTATCTTCATCCTCTCATCTTCAATGAACTTCTTCTCTTTCTCGTCCAATGCCTCATACTTCCTTTTTGCAGATTGAGCAGATTGAACAGAATTGTTGCCGCTGTTTTCATTAACTTGTATATTTCTCATTGTCAGTCAGCAGTTGTTCCCTTTTTTGCTGACAATGAGCACCCCACGAACAAAAAGTATGAACCTCAACATCTCCTTACGAAAAGCGAGCATCTTTTTGATAGTAATCATTGCGGAGTTTCAATGGACATAGTCTGCTTGCTTGTTCTGCTGTTACAATATTTTTTATTGTCTACTGGCTTCTGAACTCATGCGATAGTTTTGGTAACTCTTTTTGTGTTGGTATTGATTTTTTGTCATATCGCCGAATGCCTTTCAGAAGGCATCGCTCTAAAAATGGTCAAGACAGATGATCGGAGGTAGTATACTCCACCAGTTCATTGTTTTTAAATTGACCCTCAGGATGACAAAATCGTCTCTGACCATAGAAAGTCATCTCCTTGGTCGTAAATGAGACGAGGTAGCGCAGGCGAGCTTTCCGATGACAGCAATTGTCCTCTTATCTCCACAATCAAATCTGAGACAGGTGGGATATTTGAAGCATTTGTGAGTTCAGAAGAAGTTTCTTTTGATGGTGGCGCCTTTTCATTCGGCGATTCTTTTATGGCGTTTCTTCTTCTATTATCTAAAATAAGCTTGAAATCTTCAATCGTACATGAAGAGTTTACTCACAATTGATTTATTCACACACATATATGAGATAAGGTCAGAATTTATCTCACAGATACATGTTTAAAGTACAATTGATTGCTTTTTTTGCAGTAAGTGCCTCTATATTTGTATGCTCAAAAGTACATAAAAAACCGTAAACTTTCAAATCAAGTGGACTTGAAGCCAAATCAAAGCATCAGCACCACACAAGTGAAAGGCAGATCTGTCACCATAATTTCATGAAAGGGCACTCATCTGAGATATGCTCCATTGTCTAACATTCGCTGAATGGAGACTCATGAAGGCCTCATTTACGCAGTGTCTCACAAGAACTAACCGCGAGGCAGCGTAGACGATTGAGCAGCGTCCATTGGCCACAAGGTAGCTTCGCACGAGGCAGATCACGGATCGTATCTGCGACGAGGGCCTTGTTAGGAGCGTCCACGGCGGCCCACCGTTGATGCAAGGCTGCAAGAATCTATAAAGAAGGTTCTGGAAAGGTTCGCCACACTGGGTAATGAAACGGAAGGCGTAGATATGGCGGATGCGCGATGTCGTGAAGAAGGGGAAGTTTCGAACTTATTCAATAGAATTCGATACGCACACAGTTGCTGTTTCTCTTCTGAGGTCAAGTGGAGCAATATTGGTGAGTGCGGGAAGACAGTCAGTTTTCATTGCTCTGATGGCACCGGATGTAGTTTGCATGGCTTCATTTAGTTGGACATCGACTCGTTTGCAATGTGTTTAGTTTTCCAAACAGGACAGCAGTGTTCAGCTGTTTGGTAGCATAATACCAGTCCTGTTTCACGCAGTACATTAGCATCAGTGTCCCACGTTTAGCCAGCGATGATATTCAGAAGATTACTTCTTGTCTGTATTTTTTAGCTCGGTTTTGTCAGATGTTCATTGTAGGATGACGTTCGATCCAAGGTATGCAGGCTTGGGTTCATGGGATATACACGAAAACTGTCAATGTGCACGTCAAATTGATCGCCTTTTTGACAGTTGTTTAGGTAAAACCCGGTAGAAACAGTCTTTCGTGTGACTTGGTTGTAGTCTTCATCGAGTACATAAGTCAACTACATTAGATGTCTGCTTCATTCGCCACTTAGGCAGGCTGTTGTGCGGTCGTCTTGCCGCGCAGCTCCTGTTTGCGGCTTGCTTTCTGCTTTGTTGCTTCTGCTAACTATACTTAACCGCCATCGTGTTAGTTTCTCCGCCTCAACCTCAGGACCCACCTTGTATTATTGATTACGAACCTCATCTTCTTGCTATTCTACAGATATTTTACCATGGATTTACTTTATTCATTTACATTAAGTGCTTTCTCGCATTTTCCATTTCTCAAATCTCAAGTCATGATCAGACATAATAGTTGCTTAGTCATCACTCATCGTTGCAACTGCTTATCAATCCCTCGCTCGCCCTGTACCTAGTGGATACATCGCTTGCCGTCTGCTGACTTTTATCTCATCACACAACGTTTTGATCGACTCGCTTGGCAGTGTGGCAGTGTGCAGTGTGTTTCCCCTGCATCAATCCAACGACTTCTTGTGACCATACGCCTGCAACGCGCTTCTGTGTTTTTGTAATTGCACTCACCGAATTACTTTTGTATTGTGAGTCTAGAAATAAAGATTATTATTATTATTATGTCATCATTTAGCACAGCGTTGAGTTCTGTTCGTAAAAGTTCGAGCTCGCCGGGTACAACAAATGTCATCGGCATGAACGAATTTTCTGCTCGTTGTCGAAAAGATGCCTGTTATTTACGTGAGGTGTTGAAGAGAGTTGATGCTGAGACTGATCCTTTAGGACGGTCGCTCTTGCAAGAGGTTGACAGTCTATGGGGGTAAGCATCTGCTGCGTTTTAAGAGAATGCTTTTATGCAATGCGCTGTATAAGCCTACTGAACAAGTATGAGGAAATTTAAGATAAAAACAATCATAACAGTTTGACAGTGAACTCGAAGCGCAATACTTGTGTTGAGATTAGTGCTAGTTAAGCAATTATGAATTCTATCTTTTTTATAAGAAGTGTAACCCATGCTAAAGATAACAATTAATGTAGATTTCTAAAACAAGCAGCTGTAGGCATTCAGTAAGTCTTAAAAGAAACACTGGGGGCAATCAAATAATAGTGATCTATCTCACGTTGATAATTTAGAAATCAGGATCTGTAGTTATGCCAATAGCTGAACAATATTAATTACTGACAGCCGTTAATTGCTTGACGATGTAAACCGTCTGATTTATGTGTAGCCACACTCCAATGAAGTTGGTTTTGTAATAAATCTCGTAAAATCTACTCATTGATAAATTTAGGTGCGGGTTCCACTTGAGGGCGGGTGATACTCAAGAAAAAGCGGTATACACTGATATTGATCATCCTATTTATCATCTCATCTCTTCCTCAATAACTCATACCAACCCACGCCAACTTAGCTATGTGACCTTACTGACATTGTGATTTTCATTTTGCAAAAAAAAAATATATATATATTCACTATACTTTAGCATTTAATTTGATTGTGTCTGCTATCTCTTCCTTCACTTTCATTTGTTAAGTTTTGTAATTTCCCATAACTTCAAAATATATTGTGTCGCCCCACAATAATAAGTATCGGGATTCTTTGTCTCAAATGTACGATTATTATTGAAATACTTAGCATTTGAGATCACAAAGATGATAAATACATCATCTTTCATTTGTGAATTGTGCTATTCAGTTTCGGTGTCGTGTATTGCGTTTCAAGAAAACGTTGTTTCAAAATTTTCACATCTGGTAGGTAGAATAATTTTACTGCTTTCATGTTATGTATTGATCAATATCAGTTGCCAAATCTACATGCCTAGCTACAAAAGTCCCTTGCATGTCTAATTGCACTGAAGCCAAAACCAAGACGAAGCCTTTACCAACATATCATTGATCAGCTTTGGAGGAACTTGATCTCAGACAAATGTTTATCCTCAAATATAGATGCTAACTCCTAAAGACGAGACAATCACATCACACTTGCTATGGATTTTAACTGAATTTTATATTGGTCCTTATCTCAATGACTAGAATGTTGGTACTGAAACGCATATTCGCGCATAGTTGTGATTTTCAGAAGGTGATCACGAATGTACTAAAAATGAGGGTGGGTGCGTAAATTCCGGAAGCGGTCATTTCCTCAACTTTATTGATCCCGTTGATTATGTGTTCATGTAGATGATTTAAAAAACATAAGATTATGATGATAAAATGCGCAATTGAATAGTGACTGTCTACATTTTAGAGATAGTGACCTCAGTCTACTCAACCGTGGAGTCGGGAGCGTTCTCTGTGACAGGACCACAGTGGTGCCAAAATGTTGAAACCATTTGATAGCCATTTGCAGACCGAAGATGGAGTTAATGAACTCAATTTTTAGGCTACCAAGTGGACATCTCAAGCAGCATGCATCACTGTCGAAAAAGGGACACAGAGAGACGGTAACTGGAAGCAATGTTCATTGATTCTTTAAGAAGTAGTTCGACATACAAGTGCTAGTAAGCTTACCTCTCATTTTGACATCTTACTGCTTGTATCTGATTATGTTTATCTTTATCCGAAGGGCGAAGTTCACAGCATGACCAACTTCGCCAACCGGGATTGTTCCACTAACAAAACCGGTGAAGTATGTGGGATCTTCTTGTATCCTTTCATGTTGCTTTTCTTTTTCATCTTGAAAGTTTATTTTTGAATCAGCAGATGTCTAAGGAGAATTCAAGCGTTAATTGATGGCTGTCACTAAACATCTTTGTCGCAGATTTGGAAAGGTGTCTTTTTTGACTTCCTCGCTTACATGTATGTCTCATACCCATACAAGCAACTTATAGTTCAAGTGCAATTGCTATTAATAATATATCCGTGAAATACACGTACATGCATTAGCGGTTGGATTACGTCAAAATGAAGGCCACTTGGTTTACGTTTGGGGTGTCTGAGACGTTGTGTCAGACACTCCATATTGAAATAGCTTGGAACATCATAAAAATATAGTTTTTAATTTCTTTTTATATGATGTGTGGGATATAAGAAGACATTATCAAACCACTCTTGAAATCAACTGTTAACCTGTCCTACAGAATTCGAATCTACTTTCGCGCGTTCCTTGAATAGAGCGAACATTTCATATTTCGACTACATACAGCAGTTGGCACCACCGAACAGTCAGCCAGGCGTCAGCAAATTCACGAATTATTGGAAGTCATGTGTGAACTAGGTCTGCGATTGGACAAAGAAAATTACCATTCCTATAGAAGTTGAATCAAGCCGATATTAGCGATTGTTTGTACCATCCATGAGGCCTACAATTGAAAAATTGCTGAAATATGGCGATATAGTTAGCTATCTAAATATATAAACTCACTAAATAAATATATATATAATATATAATATCACTAAATAAATAAATAATAGGCAATATAAAAGTTAGCTCACTAAAGTAGCTGCCCAGAAATCATGGGGTTTCGTGACAATTTCCGTCTGACATGGTGAAATGTCGCATAGCGTTCATTAGTAATCCGTGTGTATAAGACTATAAATATTTTTTGCTAATATAGTTTTCTCCAAAGTAGTTTTCTCTGAAGTAGTCTCTCCAAAAAATACTGACACCATTTATACCTATGGAAGAAGACGCGTGAATTCATGAAATGCTGAGACTCAAAATGTCGAAAGAAATGAATTTTGCTATCATACGGGGATACGTAGGTATGGCTATAGGTTATGATTTTGTACCTATGATTTATTCACTTGTACAACATCCTACTACTCCTTATCATCTTAGCTACAATTCCCAACCTACCAGATGCCTAAACAGGCCTACTTGATTTGCATTTTTGCAAGCATCCCAGGAAACCAGTCGTCATCCATGCGACACGAAAAGTACGTGCGGACAGTGATTACGTTTGTTCGAAATTGTGGTGTCCAAAATGTTTCCGTTTTTTAAAATAGGAATATGCGTTGACTCAAACGTGCCGATCGGGTGATCTTATAGTGTTGCGCTGGTGGGTGGATAAGTCATCTTTTGTAATATGATCAAACCCGGTTGGACAAGAGCAAACTACATGCAGTATTGTCAGAGATAGCATACTATCTCCCTAAAAGTACAGGGAGAGGAGAAATGATCTCCAGATGCAATACACTGACGACATGCGATTAATCTGCTCTCCAAAACATGACAAGAAGATCTAGCACCCTATTTTTCAGATATGATAAATGTAGAAATCTATACAAAACTTTATCTCAACTATGCACAAGGATCGGAAAATTTAATAAAAAATTTGTTATGTCAGTCAGCTTTTAATTGTTCAATTGCGAGATGCTTCTCTAAATTAGCCTATATGACTTGAGAATTTTACTGATCAATGCGTATACCCTCAAAATGGCAAAATATACTTTGAGAAGTCATTATTTCGGATTTTTTATTAATAAATCACATGATTAAGGTGTGCCGAGAGCCATCGAAAGCTCGTGTATTTTACTGTGGAGTGTAAATTAAACAGATAGAGAAATCCGAAATAATGACTTCTCAATCATTGAACCCATCTGAAAAAATATTCAGCATATTAAAAAATATACTTTGCTACGACTAAGCAACTGCTTTACATATAACCTCCGAATTCGTTTACACAATTTGCAATAGCAGAATTATTTTTCTCCACTACACATGGAAACAGAGAAAATAACGGAAATCCCATAGGAAACCTACCGACAAATCTTCTTGCGATAAAACGTAGTTTGTTACACTTAACTACAACTCGATTTTCCACAATATTTGATGTCCTTTTTCTCTCATCAATACAAGAATGAAAAGAAAATCTGTTGTCGCCTCCTCGTACCGGCTGATAGTTTCCGGACAGAAACATGACATTCCATGCAGATCATCCTTTACATTTTGAAGAGATCTGATCATGACCGGCGCTGTGGCCTTATGTTAGTGTTGGCTCTGCGTCCGAGAGACCTTTGGTCAAACCTTGGTCGGGTCAAACCTAAGACTTTTAAAATAGGTACACTTTGCATTCTTGCTAAACACTCAGCACAAAAGGAATGAGAGTGGGATAAATAACACCTCGGCCACATGGAAGAAAGTCTCCATGCCTAATGTGCTTCCGAAGATAAACAAGGTTCATTTATTTATTTTTTTCATGTAAAACGCTTAACTTCCTGTTGAGTTTTCAGTCAGGTGACTTCAGACTATTAGCAGGTATGAAATGGAGATTCGAATTATTTGATGCGTGATCTCTGTGAAGTAAGCAAGATAATAAGATGATTTAGTGAATGAAATAGTCGGGTATAGAGCTGTTTTTCAAAAAGTATTTTTTAGGTCTAGAGGATACTAACAAATCTCGCATCCTTAGAATTTTGAAATATATATATTTTTCCGTCCGAAGTGGTTGGAATCGATTTGGTGAAGAATTTTTTGTTCATTCCAAATGTGAGTGTAGTCTTGAATCTGAAAATCTTTCAAAATGCTCTGCTATGTCTGCTGCTAACTTCGACTTGATACTGCAAATTCAACAGTTGCAGACACCGTCATATGAATCAGGCAATGGTTTATTGGCTTTTACACTTGGTACAGAAGAGACTATGGGCCCATCACCCAATGACAAAAACATAGATGAAACTGCCAAGCTAAGTCAAACATGAGTCAATTAAAAAGTCAAACATGAGTCTCGGGCTAAAGCCCTCGGGATTCATCAAATAATTTCTCTCTCTATGTCCCACAGAATCACATATCCATCCTCTATCCATTGTAAAATACACCTCGCCATGTCTATCATAGCCCTCATTTGTTACGATTTCTATGTCCTCTGGAGAATTTATTGAGAGCAAAAGGATTGATGACCTGAAATTTCTAGTCACCATAGACAAGAAACGTCAATGATAACCGATAACATGTAGAGATGTTTAACAGTTCTCCATTCCCGCGGGCTTTGATGTAAATACAATGAGAATAGTCACCCATCTGAATCGGACGTAAATCATGAAATCTTAAAAGCCAAAGTGCCCTGAGATCATTCTCACTAAAGCTAGATGGGTACAATTTCTATATTTTAGATCCATTTTAACGAATTTCAGATATCTTAAAAGTTGAAATTGTTGATGAATTCCCTATCTGAAATTCAACTGGAGAATTCTTCTGGAGATACCAACTGTTTGGGAGTTATTTAAGTTGCGTGCACATCACCCTATAGTGAAACGTGATAGGTTTTTGTTTAGCGAAATGTACGGCTTTTGTGATATCTTCCATTTCAAATAAGCAGCTGTTTATTTTTCACTTCACACCAGTCATTGTTTTATTGACCGCCGTTGACTCAATTTTTTTTCTCCGTTTGATAATGGCATTGAAGTGCATTTTAGCCCACTACCTATGAAGAATTGAATTAAAATGCATTGCTGATGAATACGTGTTTCAGGGAACTGGAAATAAAGACTTAATGCAAGCTTACGGAATATACTCAGTAGTTTGAAATTAACGCATATTTGGGGTAACAGGCCACAAATGTGCTGCCCATTTTACTTAGCAAGAAATTCTACTTACCTACAGGTAGCCTGTCTATGCGGCTGAAGTCGTCGTCTAAGCCTGAAAATGCTGTTGAAGATGATGATTGAGACCGCTTCAGAATGTAGTCGTTTGTCTATTGCTGCTTCATTTCTCTCTTCACACCAGTCATCGTTTTATTGACCGACGTAAACTTCATTTTTCTTTCCGTTCGATAATAGTATTGAAGTGCATTTGAGTCCAGTAACTACGAAGAATTGAATTGTAATGCATTACTGATGAAGACTGTTGAACTGGTATACGCAATCACGGTGTCTTACTCCTTTCGTATAACAGCCTTCTACGATTCGACACGTAGTGTTTCTATGATACTGAATGTTTGGTTTTTTGACATTGGTTATTTGTTTTTAAGATAAGAAAGGAAATCAAATATGTCGTAATTATCAACTTTTCTTTGTAGTTACATTGATCGCACGTTGCTTGGCATTATAATTTGGGGTGCCTGCAAGGCGCCATCTTTTTCATCTGTGTTTTCCTGCACGAGAGGTCGCGACTGCTTTGATTGATGTAGTCTCCCCTCTTGATGTTTGGACTGATGATAGGTGTTGCAGCGAAATCTTCCCGTGGTGAGTTAACATGAATTGCATGTGTCAAATAACGGTGTCATCGAGCTATGCCGGTTTAGATCAAGAAAACTACAAGCTCGAACGTGTATTATGACGTACAAATTTTCGGACGAAGCATTTTTCAAGTGCAGATTTAATGGCAGGCTAAGAAAGCGACACTAAATCGAAACTGTTGAAGCGATGCATTGTCGTCAAAGCAGCAACATTCTTATGAATGGTTGTTGTGGACGTCAATTGGATGTTAAGATGATCCTTTTTGCTTGTCTTTTTGCAAGATCCTCTTTTTGTGACCTTTCTTGAACGATTTTATTTTATCTTATTTTACTTCCTTGTAAAGTCTTTTGAGCGTTGATTAGTTTTTAATTAGTTTCATTGACAGCTCTATTATTATCTTAAGCTGTCTATTTACTTGTCTGCTAGCGCTGTCAATCTGAATAACACTCCTCGGCGGAAAGATTTAGTGTCGGTTTTCTAGCATGCCATTAAATCTGTACTTGAAAAGGCTTCGGCCGAAAATTTGTACTTCATAATACACGTTCGAGCTCACCAAAACCGTTTTCTTGATCTATAATTGCATATGTCCTTATAATTGCTTGTCAACTAACATTTCCAATTTTTTTCAATTCTGAAGACTTCATGCTACATTTGCAGGTTTTGATTATCAGTGCTCGTGTGCTCATACACTAGAGATCGCGGCTGAATTTTTTTGACGGTCTCCGTTCTCCCCTACGAAGAATGGATAATGGACGTAAAACGAAAAAGTAAGTAAGTCTCATCTCTCGGTGTATGGACTGATGGTAGAATTCATCAGTGCCCGCGGTCATGGAAAATCTGGATAAGTCATGGAAACATCAAAATTTGAAAACGTCATGGAATAGTTGCGGAAATTATAATTTCTGGAAAGTCTTGGAAAAGTCATGGAAAAAATGTGATGTTCTATTCTCAAATATGGTTGCATGAATGAGTCTTGTTGCCATTTTTTGAGCTGCCAATGGGTAGGACTAGCAGACCTGCGATTTCTTCAGATTTCAACGCAAATCTGGTAGAGGCCAAATGCAATGTAGCTTCTAACGTAAATTTCTAGATTTTGCACAACATGAGATCACCCTTAAGCAGCCTTTTATTCGATAGAGCGACGGTTATAATAATCAACATCACAAGGCACCCCATGTACATGAAGATGTAGCAGTCAGATCTACGTACGCGTAGTAAATTAACAAATGTTGCTATACATGGAAGTGCAACACTGTAATATTTAAGGATGCGCGATGATTGCCTATGATTAGCCTAGTAGTTTAAATCGTCACCGCCTGCAAAACCCACAGGTCAAGTCCAATATGTCTACAGAGCGCTAGAGATTCGAATTATTTTTTTCTAGTTAGCATTTTTTTGGTATAAATTTTAATAATTATGACTGATTAGATAGTTGAAATAAGTCAGGCTGTTGAAGCACTTGCTTTATCTAAAATTTCTCCCGAAAAGCAGCTTAAACAGGAAATAGAAAGCGATCGCAGGATTAAGGTCTGGAACTACACTAGTAAGACGATGAAATTTATAAAACCATGGATTTTGGTTGTTAACCGTTAACTATTTCAAGCCGATTAAACGAAAGTTTGAACCGTGCCAATGACTGCGGCATGATCATCACAGAGAAGACTACTGAAAGGGTAGATGACTTCCTTGAAGAGATCCTACTTGCCGACAGGAAGCAGCCTGTTTATGCGCTTGAAGTCGTCTAAGCCTGAATACACGGTTGAGTCAGTTAAAATATGAGGATGGACTTATCACATTGAAACAAATTTCCTGTGATATCAGGACTGCATCAGTTCTGTCAGCGCTTCGATTTGATCATTGCAGACTAGTTCAGTGTCTCTACAGGAAACAGGTTTCTTTATTTATCCATATGACTTACATGAGTGAAGCTCCATGTCAGATAGAAGCTTCCGATAGTGATTGATGCCGCTTTCGGTTGCGGTCGTTTGTCTTTTGCTGTTCCCTTTCCTCGTCGCACCAGTCATTGTTTTATTGACCGCCGTTGACTCCTCTCTTCTCTCTATCTGATAATAGTATTGAAGTGCATTTGAGCCCACGAGCTGCAAAGAGAAGAAAAAACTTGTAAATGCAATCTCAGTGTTTTACTTCTTTCGGTCAGGAGTCTTCTATGATTCGGCACCTGATGTTTTTATGGTACTGAATGTTTAAGTTTTTTAAATTTGCTTTTCGTTTAAGATATGGACGGAAATGAAGTATGTCGCAATGTACCGAGGTGTTTTTTCGTTGTAATTATATTGTTTGCTCGTTGACTGGCATTTCAATCCGAGGTTCCTGCAAGGCTCCATGTTTTTTTCATCTATGTTTTCCTGCACGAGAGGTCGCGACTGCTTTGATTGATGCAGTTTCCCCTCTTGATGCTTGGACTGATGATAGATGTCGCAGCGAAACCTTCCCGTGGTGAGTTTACATGAATCCGTGAGTCCTTATAATTGCTTGATAACTAACTTTTCTATTTTCAGAGAGTGTATTTGCCTTGCTTTATATGTTTCTGTTCTGTAGTGGTGCTGTTCAATGTATCACTGTATGTCGTAACATCATAATAATGATGGATATTTGAAAACTTTATGCTACATTTTCAGGTTTTGATCATTTGTGCGCAACTGCTCAAGCACTATAGATCGCGGCTGAATTTTTCTGACAAAGTCTCCTCTCTGGGTGTGTGGACTAATGGTAGATGCAACAGTCAGATCTACAGGTCCACAGTAAGTTAATAGATGTTGCAATGCATAGAAGTGCGAACTGCACCGCATGCAAATCTCGCCAAAGTTTCCCCCAAGATGTCTACAGAGCGATAGAGATTCGAAACATTTTTTCTGGTTTTCATTCATTTTAATTATTAAGACTGATTGGGTTTGTAGCTGAAAATCAAAACCTCAGTTGCTTTCATAGGGCCACGCTTGTTCTTTGGGTATGTACAACAAGTGAATGATGCCCTGATCATCTGTTGTATATGAATGCCACACTGCTAGCAGTTCATTCAATTCTACGAGATAACGATAAAGATCAGAAGACGTCTTGGGTGTCACTATTATCTGGTTCCGTGGTTTATTCCACTTCATCACACACAACTAAGGAATCATTTGTAATTATTGGCATAGAAAATTATTTTTTGACTTTCGGGCAGGCCACCGTTCAGAATTGAATTTTTCCTTTCTAGGAGTGATGAAGATTTAGAACTCAAATATAGTTCACATATGCTACTATAAGTAGTAGGTATGGGAATATTTTGGCGATTATCAAGTAGTACGCAAGGCAAATTTATTTGTGAATGAAAATAACCAATTTGACTGAACAGACGTTAGTAAATGCATCTTTGTTCTCAAATCAAAAATTTTAGGAATTAATTCATATTACAGCTTTTACCTCATTCTCGGAGTAGACCTGTAATCACAGATATTGAGTAACTGTGTCAGTTTATGATAACCTTCGGATATTCGTCAGTTCAAGTGAAAATATGTCTTTATGATGTTGCTTATGTTGATGATCATAACGTAGAATAATAGACTACGTCGTAAAATTAGTAATAAGAAAGACAGGCATTATATACGTGTACATCTTAACAGCACAGGCAATTAAGTACGGCATCAACTCGGGAATAGAGGAGAATACATGTAGACCTACTATGTATGAATATAATTGATATGGAACGGTTTGGAACTTGGAAATGAAGCGTCAGGCTATTATAGGGGTACATAAACCCGTGACAACAATTCTTGGACAATAGCATGAAAAGTAGATAAAAAATACCAACCTATAACTCTGAATCCACATCATCACACAGCAATTCCTCTGATGCAGGTTTACCTCTTATACGCCATCGATACATATCCTCTTGATAAAGACCACAAAACATCGTAACAAGGGCCGTCGCTGCAACATCCGATTTCACCATAAGCTGTGAACGCCATACTCTGTCTACATTCATAGCTGATAGTTATAATGGCTGCTGAAGCCTGATAAGAACGCAGATGATATAATTATTGAAAAAGAAGACTCAAATTCATCATGCTGACACGAATAACAACAATGGAAGAAGAGCAAGGAAAATCAAAGCAACATCGACGGTAATAGGATGGACCGACAACATCAAGCAGTGGGTACAGGGAAGAATGATGGAGGCAGAAAGGAGTAGGCCTACACCAACGGTCGGTGATGAACAAACGACACTTAATCTGTCATTAAAACGATAGTAGTCGAACTTATCAGCACAATGACCAAGATTAACTAGCTTAAACCCAAATTTGCTAATGACAGTTCCTGGGATGCCAAATTATAACCAAAATTTATCGGAGAAAATGTAGTCGAGGAATAACGGCGTATACTGAGGGTCACGCGATTCTTATGTCAGCTACACAGTCAGAGCAACTCCTGCTTCTCGACCAAGGACAGAATAACTAAGCATAATTCACGAGCGCGTTCGAGGAAAGTGAATTCAATCTCGATATCTCGACCATTTATTAGACTTTCGAGAACTCGAGATTACAGTGCCGAGATCTCGATATTCCAGATTAGATTAGCTTATTATTTTTATACTTAACAAATAAAATTAATGTTTCATTGAATTGCCTGTTGGAACATTAGGTCAACTGTTGACGCAAAATGTGCTAGTGTTCTCAAACTTGCATATTATTGAAAGCCATCTGAAAGGCAATGAGTTATATAGTCTTGAAGATGCACAATGCTAAGTGACTGTACCTTTGAACTGTCTTTTAAATGACTGATAGCTGTATTTATCAGTCATCCATGAATGCTAGCTGTGTTAAACACATATGTAGGCCTACATGTTGAACACCTACTCGAAGTCAATAATTATGTCAACTTCATGCTGCATCTAAACAACTAGTTACAAAATATTGTGTTATTTGGAGTGGACAAGGGAATACCGACCTCCAACCCACTTTCATACTGAATACAGAAATCGTGAATTTGAAATGAATTTGCAACATATTTTGTGCGGCGGACTAATTCAAAATGAGCATTTCTATCGGACTATTGTCGGTTCCGGGAAATCACAAATAATATTTGGATCAAGGTGAAGAGAAATGTAGAGCATTGCGTTGTGTACAATCGTGCACGGTGATAACTTTGTTTTAGGTTCCTGTATATTTAATGAAGCGCATTCTTCCGTATTGTAAGAGGCTTTTTACGGAATTGACTTACATGAGCTTTGTTTATCATGTACTAAATTCCTTTTCACCGTTGCAGGATTGCTAGTTTAAATTATCGACGAAGGAAAAAGTGATTGTAGTTTCATATAGAAGACTCTAAATACAACATAAATTTTAATAAATAGTAACACTTGTTTTCATGAATTTCATTAATTGCCGTAGTGAATACGTCTCAGATTTTTTTTATTTTTTATGGGTATTGCATACTCATAGGCTGTCCATGCTTTTCAAATGCTCAACTAGTTTATTAAGCATGTTTTCACAACACTGTCGAATTGGGGAATTCTACCTACTTTCCACCTGCTATTTCACACAGTTTTGGTCAAGAATCCGGTAATTTGATTCATCTCCTACGCCTTTGCTTCATCTAGCTGGATATTTAAAACTTTGATAAACAGAACTGTTTTCACTTGAGATAATAAAGTATAAAATTTTGTGAAACACCATTCTTATCGCATTTATGCAAACAAGGATCGTTCTTTAATCGTAATTGAAATATTTCTATAATTAAGAAGAAAGACAGATTTATGAAATTAAATCGGCCACTGTCAGACATCAAGCCTCTTGAGCACCTGTTACCACATGCAAAAAATTGCGCTTTATGAGTAATTGACACAAACCTGATATAGGCCTACTTGCAATCTCGAATTCGAGATATCGGTACTTGGAAAATATTGAACTCGAGATTGAATTCATTAGTTCGAGTCGCACTTTATCTGAATCGAAGGGCGCCACTTAGTTAGTTAGTTATCCAGTTTTAATCCGGTGATTTCCCCGTGTCCGAGGGTGGCCGGATGTACCTTATCGTGCCGCAATCGCCTTCACACCTCGTCTCCATTTCCCTCTGTCCAATACGTACTTTTTCGTCAGGCCTATCCAAGACATTTCTCTTCCACTAGCGTCTTCCACATTTTCTTGGGTCGTCCTCGCTTTCTTCTACCCCCAAAATTCAGCGCTCTCCTCAAAGCACTAAATTCATCCGTCCTCAAAACATGGCCACACCATCTCACTCCATTTGTCCTTAATAAACTATCAACACCTTCATTCAACCCAAGCAACCGCATCAGCTCTTCACTGTTGTAAAAATGGCGCAGTGCTTTTTCGTCGGATGTGGCAGCAGCACCAATACTTAGCGCACAAATAAATAGCTTCTACAGATTCCCAAAAAATGTCCTTGTTCAATTAATGGTGTCGGAGCACAGGATGGAAAGACTTTACTCCTAATAAGCATAGTCGAGTATGTTCTGACCACTTCGCCGACGTAAACAAGACAAAGAATCTATGAGATGGTATGTTATCTGACCAATATCGAGCCAATTAGTCTCTATTTCGTTTGCGACCTACCGCAATCTAATGTCTCAAATGATGCCAATGACTGAATATTTTTCAGAATGCATTCTGTCTAAAAGTGATCTTAATTCAATGATTTCGAATTAGAACAACATTTTGACTGTATCTAGAAATATCGTAAATTGAAGCCACTGCGATGCATCGAAGCATTCATACAATATTCATTTCAGACAATATGTTACCAAATTTATGTATGTACAACTGTCAAACACTGTATATGTGCAACATGCATAATTTTTATCACTTCAAAAAATGGTGAACGGAGTTTGATAGCACTTCTCCTATTATGGAAGAGATACACCAACTGTAAAAAGTTGCATGCTGAATTTAATTAATATTAGTGCAAGTACTTTTATCTTTTTTCAAATCGCATGACCTGAGAAAACACTTGATCACCTTCCATGACTTCTTATTGACAATTTTTGAAGCTAATGGCTCACTACATAGCAGCAGTCAGCGGAGAATAGTTGCAGGGTCGTGAGAAGGTTCTGCTAATTCACTATCATGTTGATGACTTGGAACTAAGTTAAATGATTCGATCTAGTAAAGCTATTATCCAAGCGATGACCAAGACAGTGGCATAGGTGGTGGTGATGATTATGACCCGCTTTTAGTCAAAAGACGAGAAAATTAGCCAAATTGTATGCGTTTCATCTCTCAAGTGATCGTCTTGAGAACGAGAGCAGTGAAACACATGTTTGCATAAAAGTTTATTCCTTCAACACTTCGCAGACCTGTCCGCCAGATTCATCAACCATGCCAGTTATCTCAACATGCATAGTGACAAAGTGGATTTCGGACTTTAGGGATTATTCCACTATGCAGTTCTTGTCAGAAAATCCCGCTCGGTGCATCTGATGTGGGTGACACTCGTCACATGTCTATCAGTTTGCATGCGACAGTCAACTGGTAAACGCATTAAGAAATTCGTCATGAATTCTCTATTCATGAATCAAGCAATGTCTACAACTAACGCCGCTCGGAAGATAAATTCGAGGCGCGCGATACATATCACAAATTTTGATGGATGAATTCGCCAAAATCTAATGACACTACTCACTGTAGAACATTAATCGCTAAAATCTGGCTCTTATTTTCAATCATTGTTGATGTACGTCATTTCATTAGGCGTGTTAAATTTGCACTAAAATTTCCCTGCCAAATGACAAAATTATTGAAGACAACATGACTAAATGCCGTCGATAGCATGACTAATGCAAGGGCTAAAATAGCATATCGAAGTAATGTTGTCAATATGTAAAAAAGGTCTGCATTTGACTATTTGACTTCGAAAAACATTGCAATTGACTTAAAGCTATTGCAATTTCTGAGTCGGTGCAATTTTGGCCGCGCAGCTATTTTACAGGCTGAGCCGGTCCAATCAATTTCCATGTCTTACCACATATCATATTTCTCAGTTACAGGAGACTTCAAAACACTATACATGACCAAATCTCTATTCATTGGTTCACTTATTGTAGAGAATTTCTATCTTTTACTTATTTATGATGTTATTGATTATTTCCTTTCTTAGACATATTTATGAAACACTCGCTATCACCGACTCAGCTACTGTGATAGTCGTCAGACCAAAATTGTACTGACTGAGTTCATTTATCTTTCACGACAGCGCAAATTTAAGAATAGTTTGACCTTCATTTACAGGAATTGTAGCCTAGAGAATTAATTGTTCACTTTGATATGGCATCCGACTCCAAATTCTAATACATAGATGGTCCTTCAAATGAAGCATAAATGATAAAATTGAAGAGTTTTCGTCTCGTCTGTGGGAAAGCAAGCAAGACTACATGTCATCTCACCTATATAAGGAGCTGCGAGGAACCCCTGAGGAGACATTGACAAATTTGACGCTTTGACCTTGCTGCATTATCTGCTTGAGGAAATGCAGTGTAGTATATTGAACAAATTTCCTGGATTTTGGTGCCTGAATTCAGACAAAAAAATGTGTACATCAAATTTAGAAATACAAACACAAATAAATATGATAGACACTTACGAATTACTTCTGAGAATTATGCAACTCAACCGACAGTTCAGAAAATCTATGTAGCTCTCTTTGACATCCACATAATGCAACAGCATTCTACCTCTTTGATGATCGGTGCTTCTGTAAAATGCGAACATCTGAAAGATACCGAAAACAGCTGATTTACTGACCCTGACCTACTTCTGGAAGCCGCCATCGTTTAGGTACCGTTGTCATGACAGCGCGTGTCCACGAAGTTCTATTGTTCTCAATGTCAATGACCGTTCTAGTCCTTTTATATTATATAGTGTCCGATTTCTATGGTTTTAATAATTTCTCAGTATTTTTTCCATTGTAACTTAAGTCATTCTACCGCTATGCTCCATTTTTGTAGATATTCATATATGCCATGATGTTTATTATTGTTTATCTTTCTAGGTTAGTCCCTGCTTTCATTCTACTCAGGATTCATAGACATAATATAACTTAAGCTTTAAATAATTTCCAACGTAAATGTATAGATTCTCTGCTTCTGATGATGACCTAAGAGGAGGCCGAAATTAATAAAGCATATAATAAAAAAAATTATTACCATCTGATCTACTTGGTTTCCCAACATCAACTTAATCACAATAAACCGTAGAAAAGGAAACTGCATTAATTTCATGCTGTGATAGTGTAAATAGCTTTTGACTGACTCACTGTCGCAGAATGCTTTCTGAGTGAAGCCCACAAACCATTAAGACTAATCTAGTAAACCCTAATAGATCACCTAATGTATTGTCGACAGAATTTCGAACTTCATTTTCTTGATCTTTTCCTGGTAGCATTACTGTTGCCTTACTAATGATTGGTAAACATAATCAGTCAAGGATCTCATACATAGGCTACCCTTCTGTATTTTAAAATGGAACTGAGAATCTCTCACTTGCCTTTCACTCATCATTTTCGAGATCGTCATGTAGCTACTTATTGTATCACACATGAATAAAATAGTTTAGACTTTTCGTGTGGAAATGCAGGCTTGTCTACGTAAGATACATAGATATTGCACGACGACGACTGACTGACTGAATTTCATGTAATTTTACATTTGTAATTGATCTACTAATTATTTCAAGTATTCACTTACGTAAATTGAAATTAAAAAGTGGAGAATTCCCAATGATCAGGTGTGGACAAATATATTAGGTATCATAATCAATATTCCATGTGAATCATTGATTACGTTTAATATTAACAATTGCTGTTGCTGATCCCTCTGATTCATAAATCATTCATACGATCGATGTTCATATGCTTGTTAGTAAAAAGACATACGAGTACATTTCATTCTTGTGCAAGTAGCAGTTTAATTAAATTCTTGTCCATTAAGACCATGTGTTTGGGTTACATATAACCACATTCTTGTGATTATTACGTGATTAAGTTAGAATGCTATTGGAAAACGTCAGAGCAGAATGGAGCGGCTTCTCATGTTCAATATTTCCACAATGTAATAATACCAAAATATCAATAGGCCTATTGTTTTCAGTTTGAGGTTTACCTATTGAGTGGTGTAATCAAAAATGCACTTCCTTCATGAAGGATCTTTCAATATCAACTGATAATCCTGGTAATTCATAAGCATAAGTTAGTTATCTATTATTGAAAGAGATTCTACATATTTCATACAACCAAATCACCTTCCATAACAATCGAATTGTCTTGCATATCTTTTCTACACAATGTTATTCAACATCAACTTTGAAAGAGTGTTTGTTCTAAATGCATTAGGGCTCTTCTCCGGTTCGTTGCGAATGATATCTCAAAATCAGAATAATTGAAATTATTAAAAGCAAGTGATTACTTTAGAGAACAGTAAGATAAATCGATCCTATGCATTTCGCACAAACTTCACTATTCAAAAGTACAATGTCGATTGATAAAGCATATCTAGTCCAACAAAACTCGAACTTCGAACGTCATATTTGGCTCTATTGCATTACATCAAAGTTTCATGTATAATATCCATCAAGGGGAATAATTTCTTACCGCGCACACCAACTTAACGTTTTCAAGTACTATTGCACTATAAATGCTACTTCTCGATACTACTCATATAATATTGACATCATATACTGAAACAATGTGCAAAATCAAAATTGGCCAATTTATAATACCACTTTAACTATCGGTTACCTGATCAAATTTCTTCTACAAGTAATTGAGCATGTTTCTGAGTTTCAGCATCAATTTGGAGTCAAAACTGTTATACAGAAAAAAGCTAGCCCAGCTTGAAAGCAGCCATTTTCGGAAAAAAACTTTTGAAAAAACATGATTTTTGAATGCCTGGTGTAGCTCTCTGTATTCTGGCTGCCGCTTAAGATCACAAATGTGAAACACACTGATATACAGCAACACAATTATCATGGCTATTACGGCAACAAGAATACAGAAAGTTGTGAGATTGGTTTAAATGTTTTGTGCATTTTCGCGGACCATACTTTTTTCCCATCTTTGGAGCCATGTAGCTCCGTTCTACATGCCAGTTACCCGTTGAAATTCATACAGGAATTCCTTTATACCATGCTAATGCTGTATGCTAAGCTTGGTTGAGGAACGAGCATATAGGAAAAAGTTACAGCTGCGCAGAAATTCAGATTTTGAGAATTTCAAAAATTTGGAAAAAGAATAAATTTCTAAAATCAGCTCTAGATCCCGCTATATTCAAAAATGGAAGCTAATATTTCTGATCTGATGTTTTCTATGGCACTGTAGACATACTATACTGTGACAAAGTTTGGAAACACCTTTATGTAAACTCACTTTTTTCGATTTTCTCTAAAAAGATACCTTCTGTTTATGAATCTGTTCACTGCTGCCCTTCTGCTCACTGGTAATGTATGTCAAAAGACATTTTTCAAAATCATTTCTGAGTATTGTAATCTGCACAACTGTTTCAAGTGTCTATGATTTAATATTTTGTTTGCCTTCCATTTTTTTAAGCAAGCAGAAATACGACGTGGCATTAATTGGATCAAAGCTCGACAGTAAACGGAATCAATTTCTTCACACCATACACGTCGAACGCTATCAACAAGCTCACTATGCGAAGAGCAACTTCTCTTCGCGACGCTACTCTTCAGTTTAATCTAACAATGTTGAATCAGATTAAGATACAGTGAATTTCCAGGCCATTATTCTAACAATTGAAAGTTGTAGGAAGCAATCCAATCACAAACAAGTTTAACAGAGTGGCTGGGAACGCCGTCTTGTTGAAAATACTTGTATGTACATGTATTTCTAATTGACAATAGGGGACTTTTCCTGTATAATTTTAAGATAGTCGGAAGCTTTGATTGTTTTGCCTTTCGGAACAGGACGGCGCTCCCTAAATATATAGAATATTATTGAATTCTGTATATTATATTTTACTACACTATATTATAGAATTGTGTGGTATTAGGCCTTAGTGTTTCAGAAATTGAAGAATAGGTGAAATAAAAATCTTTACACTTCTAGATCAGCGATTCTCAAGGTGGGCGATAAAACGATTCTGGGGGGAGGGGAAAATACTGTAAGGGGTGGTAAAGGGGTCGATGCTCAGTCGGCAGGCGATGACAAAATTGACACTAGGAAAATGCTTAAATTAAACATTTAGGGCCTAAATGTAGATTCACTTTGAAGTCTCATGCGAGTGGTGAACAAGACGCTCAATTTGCTTTCTTATTGTCAACATACTGAAGAAATAATTGGGAGATAACCTGTCCTTCTGTTTAACTCTGCATAAGAAAAACATTATTGATCTAAAAACGTTGTGACCATAAAGGATTACTAAGAAGATGCAATCAAAAATTTTCCCCTATAAATATGAAGAATTGACTCACAAAAGTGATGTTTTCTGATTCCAAATATTTTCCGCTTCATGACATACGATGCATTAGACAAAATTGCATAACAACAGAGTTAGAAATTAAATGAACTTTTAACTCATTTTGTGAGCTTCCAACGCCATGCTTGAGCTAAAATTCATATAGGACAGATAAGAAAAATAGTATTTTGGGCTGAAACAACAATACTAAGAGGAAAGGAAATTTGTTCTCAGAAGGTAAAGATGCACATTTTAATATATTTCAGAATTTTGGAAACATTTTGGAGGAAAAATATATTATATTTTTGGTGTGAATTTTACTCGAAAGCGATGCCTTAAAGTCATCTACAATTTTGGGTTTTTGGTAATCATGAAATAACAGTAAGTTATAGATAAGTTATAAGATGGCCTTATAGATAATATAAGACGAGCCAACACATCATTTTTAGTCGTTTGAGTTATTTGAGTTTTTTGTAGACTTATTGTGTGAGCTTATTAAGTATTACTATTTTCAAAGACACTCAGTAGTATTAATTAATTCGACCGTCAAAAACTGTAGAATGCAGCCAAACGACTATTTTATTCGGAATCTCCATGCTCGAGTTAGAAGGAGAATATTTTATATATGTGATGGTGTTATTGTTTTTATTGAGTGTGGCCTCTATGTAATCCTTTACTCTTGTGGTAATGACAGTTATTCATGTACCCATTGTTTCGCTAAACTTATCAACGCTTAATCCAGTGTCAATCATTCCCTCACTAACCATTCATCGTCAATCTTAAGGCCCCTGAACACTGAGATCGACGCGATATCCCTTCACAACGAGATTTCGGCGACACCGACGACACTCCTGTGGGCAGCCAAAGTAGGCCTACTTATTCATTAGGCCTAATTCATGTCTATAGGCGATGCAAACAGCTCGTCTGTGATTGGCTGATAACGGTGTCATGGGGAGACGCGGAATAACACACTCGAGAGTGCATCACGTTGTGCATCTTTCACTTTATGAATGAGATCACTAAAAAGTTGCAGGGATCTATGTCCAGTCTCATAGAACGCAGAAATGGTATCGCGAGTTTTACTGAAAGACTCATTCTTTATGAGTTTATGAGTCATAAAGGGGGGTTTGGTGAAAAGAGAATTCAGAGGGCCTAGCGTGGCTTACGGGAGATGAGAGAGCTCCCATTGTTAAGTCACGATGCATGAGGCGAAGTTTGTGTAAAGGCGGATTTCATATTTACGGAAATCGAGGATGAACAGGGTTTGTTTACCTGTGGGAATCGAAAAAGGCAAAGATTGATGTACAGGATTTGTCTACATGTGCGGATCGCAAAAGGCATGGGATGAACTTAAAGATGTAGTTCGGCCAATTTTACATATCGATTTTATTCGCCGCATCCTTGATCACTATTCTCCACTTGTTCTCATCTTATTCATCATCGTTGAATCGCATGAGCGTCGCAAAGTTTCTTGATGACGTCACATCCAACAACTCTCCAATGAGAGAGAGATTGGCTCACCATGCATGCTGTTCGCGGTGACAGCATCGTCGTTGACATGAAGTTTAATTGACCTGCCTCGACCACATAACGCTTATACATTCTCAAGCAGAAATGAATGACAGACGCAAGATGCAAGCATCATTCATCAATTGAAATGTCGAATTATAGAGATGAATCTCATTCAATAAATGTGATTATCTGTGCTGCATTATGTAAAACATATTGCTCATAAATGAATTGTAACTCGAGCGAAGTCGTCTTATTTGATAAAGTACAGTAAGTTTTAAGACATAGCTAAATTTCCACAAAATAGATTGGTATTTTGAGATTCAGATACTCATGAATAGGTCAATCCATACACTAAGCGTTTGAAAATCGGGCAAATATATTAAGATGTCAACGAAATTAATGTAATGCAAGTATTATAGGCTGCACGATCGTAATCGAGAAACGAAACTCCCTTGAGTTTCTGCAAATCCGTAAGTATACAGAAAAAAGAGTTTTAAAACTCTGTAATCATGATCCTCCCGTTTGCTGACATCATGTATGCAAGTATATAGCCTACATATTCATCACAGGCACATGCGCAACTCGTGCATCATGCAAGGAACTTCCCTTTCCCATCATATGATATTTGTAGAGTTAAAGTTAAAATATGAAGCAAACTGACAGTACCAGTATATATTAATATACTCAACAAATTATAAGAAGAGTTAATCCAACTCTTCTTTATAACTATCACCAATACGCAAATTCTCAACACATACTTTTCCCAGAAGTTCGACGACTTACAACCCATCTCTTAATTTGTAGCTTGCCTATGCGGCATGTATTCTTCAACTACTACATCTTGGTCTGCATTCAGGTTATTGTCAATTACCGCCAACATATCTCACATTTTTTGAAGAAGATATGGGAAATTTAACTTTTTTGGCACATACTTCAACAAAGTGTTGTGGAATGATTCGAGAGAAGACACGCATTACGAATTATAAGTGTGCGGTATTGAAAGATTCTTGACTGACATGATGCAGAATGAGCTGAAAAATAAAATAGTTTCCAGTACAATGACGTCAAAATTCCACACATATTAATTAAATCACATAATAACGTTAGCTGGTGCTTCAATGGCTGACGGCTGTCATTATCGGGTAGAGCAATTTGGCGAAGTCCCAGCAAATGAAACATCCGACGAAAAAGGGACATCGAGGGATGATCGGCTATCGTTCAATTCCTCTACAACTGTCGTTTTTTAAATTTCGCAAACAATGATTGTTTTCCCAAATTCAAGGTGGGAACAACTGTCTTTTCAAGTGGAGAGAAGTTTGTTTCCAGCTATACAAATAAGTTAATGGAGCATATCGTAGATTTTTCACTTTGTTTTTGATAGTAAAATGAATACTACATGCCCGAAGTGTATTGACGGAGTAAATACAACTTCATCACTCTATAATTTTCGCATTTTGATGTCTAATTGAAATTTATAGATGCATACATTACTAATACTGCTATCACTCTCGTTCTTGCAATAAAAGGCGCGCGCAACAATGTGCCTTTGTGGTAGTCGAATGTCGACGGACATTGAGTAAGTGAATTTTATTCCCACGCGCAGTCTCAAGGCACATTTCAAAGCTTGGCTGTAACCTCCTTCTCTGCAGCACCGAGCAACGTGTGATTGGTCGGTCCTTAGTGACGTCATCATCAGTCCTGTTTTCGCCTGCTGTGCGCAAACTGCGCTACTTGGCATGGCGACAGGTGTCTTGTTTAACAAAGGAGGAGACAGTTAAGATTGAGACAAACTCAAAAATTCGACCGAACTGCACCTTTAATGACAGGATGAGTTTACATGTGGGAAACGTAGCATGTGCATGATGTCTGACTTATCTTTTGGCATATCTTTCCAGACATATCATTACCTATTGAGTATTTTGTCAGCCACTACGTGTGGGACGCCGCTCGTCTGGTTTTGAGTGCTCAGGTTAAGGGTCGAAACACAACTAGACGAGCACCTACTGATAACTGACGGACTACAGTATAATGTTTTATATCCCTTAATCCGCAGCTGAAGTAGTGGTCGAGGTATTGCATTTCAAGTCATATGATTGTGGATGAAGACAAATGAAGAAGAAATGTTGGATTCCATGAAGTATTATAGGCGGATTAAGAGACTAGCGATAACAAATTCAAGTGAAGAAATAGTGTTTTCCATGTGCAGTCTTAGGTATAGTTCGATTGCTTTCGGTATAGTAGAGTGTCATTATATTCTTATTGTCTACGTCCATTATCCACTTTCCACTTGTCCACTATTACCATTATCCACATTCCATTATCCACCATGTGTAGTCTCAGATATAGTGTAGTATCAGTTCACTTGAATCGGTGTAGTAGTATTATTGTAGTTCTGTGATTTACCTCCACTTTTCATCCATCGTTTTCCTGTTATTTTATAATATCCATTTTTAATTTCCTTAACTCATGGTGACCATTGTGCTATTCTATTTCCACTACCAGCATCTGTAGTCGGTACAGTATATTAGACGTCTGTTTTGAACGTGTATGCGGTAGTCTTTGGAATCTATGGTATTAATATATTAACAGCAAGAATGAGCAGTGTTGAGTAAAATAAGGGCATGCAAGCGGTTGTGATGGACTATTTATCAACTGGACACTCATGTCAACGTGATTGTGATAAGGAAATGATGCTTTGACAGAGCTGTTTCTTTGCATCTTTGTTTTTCATAACTTGCCATCGGAAAAGAGATTGCAAATAAGCAGACGTCGACAGAGCAACATCAATATAAATACGTGTCCACTGCATTTGTACACTTGCGGATAGGAGAACGCCATCAGTCCTCATCAGGACTACTTCAGTTAATCCATTAGGCGCCGAATTATTTTTGAAAGTAATAATCAAAAATTTGAATGGAACCATATTATTCAATCACGTTTTGATACTTTATGGCGATCTTACCGAAAATAAATGTTCATTTCATCGTTTTTGATGATGTTCCACATGTGGAACATTGGCGCCTTGAGACTATACATTTTTTTAAGAATTTTTGAAGAATATAAGCCGTTGTATATTTGTTTACACTTGACAGATTGCTTATATTTGATATATTTGTTTATACATTAAAATAATATTCTGTGCTTATACGTTAATTTTAATTTTTATGCAAAAGTAGTATATTAAGAATTTTGATGTATTTTGGTAAACGAAACAGGAAAAATACAGACGTAATCACCAATGTATTTTTTTTGAAACTAGGTAACAGTAACATCTTTCAGAGTTCAGAGATGGTATTGGACGAAGCAACTTGTATACAACAAAGTGTTACATGTGTCACTGTTTTTAATGCAGAATTTACAGAGGCCCTGTTTACCGGCTGGTATTGGAAGATGACCAACATTTCCAAGTCTTGTGGAGAGGGCAGGTGTTCGTGAAGGTCCAGGTCGAATTTCTCGAACAGTCGGAAGACTCAGAAGATATCTCACAACTTCTCTGAAAGAAAACAAATGTTTCACGTACATATTTTGATAAAATGAGAGCATAATTGACTAAACACAAGATGACTTAAAAAATCTATATGCATTATTATTAGGTTGTAGCAATTTGTGTTCAACTTCGATAAGCGGTAACAGCTTTTTCATCTCTATAACCAAATTATCGAATGACAGATTTACATTGTAAAGTTATGTGTATATATCATCTACTTTCTGACGACCTTATATTTTCTGATTGATTTATGACAATTACTATGTTAAGTTCTAGTATTTTATTAATTGATTTGATGTTCATATTCATGTCTTGAAACCCAACGATTTCTATTCGGCTTTTTGAAATAAACATCTTATTTATTTATTTATTTTGTAACACAACAAAATCTTTAAGTTTTAACTCAAAATATAAGATAATACAAAATATAGATCTAACCTTCGGAAATCCAGATGAGATGTAGGCCTATTGACTTGAATGTGTCTTTGTAACCTCCAAGCAGCCACCATGCTCATATTGATGAAATTTGCGAATAATAGCCACCACCATTTCTTTGATCGCAGCTTAGGCCGATAATCCGAAAGAAACCTGTCCAATAGGTCAACTCCGCCCATGTGACAACATAGCTGGTTGTTGAATTGCAGTTCTCTTCCTATCACTACGACTCCATGACTGATAGGAGTAACGCCCTCATTTGAACTGATAACTATAACGGGAGTATTATCGTTCCAGTGGCAGACCACGACTGAACAATCACTGTAACTTTCATGAAATCCTCTCTGAGATTTTGCCATCGCCTCTTTTGATATCAGAGGGCATTTTTTCTATTCTGTTGCGCCTGACAGTACCAGTACAACGTAGACGGTTTACTTGAAGTTTACTTGAATATTTTATTTACATAAGCCTATAGATAAAATAAAGCAGAATGAAATCACAAGACTGACTATATATCAACTCTGGCAGCATTAGTTAGAAGGAAGGTTGGACAGACATCTTACACTTACCATGTAAAGCAGCAAAATATTTGTCACGGACGTTCTTATTCAGATCAAAACAAAACTTTCACTGCTTTTCAATTTTTTGAATTTAAACAAAATATGTAAAATGGTAAACTTTAATTCTGATTATCAAGCTAGCAGACATTACTATTCATATCAGATTGACAGGCAGACCAAGATATTTCATTATAAATCCTTCCGAAATATTTTGTCAGCGATCTAATTTGCATAGGCCCAAGGCGCCAATGTTCCACAAGTGGAACATTTTGAATTTGTCACTATATTTCGAAAAATATAATAGGAATGAAATATTTTTTGTATATAGCATGCCTATATGAAGAGCTATACATATTATAAGTAGCTAAAATCTGAAAACCAATCAATTGCTTTTGCTTAATTAGATCTGCTGAAAAATCGCTGTAACCAAATTGAACATTGAAAAACATAACCAATTTTTTTTATTGAATTGTACTCATAAAATTTAGAGATATGATATTTTAATGAGTCAGATCACACCAAGACACACCAAGGTTGCCAAACATTGTAATTATTTACTGTAAAATATCATATGTCCCACATTCAATAAGACATATTTCCAAAATCTGGCTATGTTCCACAAGTGGAACATTGGCACCTAATGGGTTAATAATCTAAATAAGTAAGCATTGTATTCTATTATAAATAGCTGCTGGGATGATTTTCATCATCGTATGATAATTTATGGGCAAAAAATGGCAAGGGGGTGAGTATCACCATTTCATGAACCTAAGCGGAAACACGATTTTAGAAGAAGAGTGTTCTTGTTATTCCTTTCACATACGAAAGTTGATTGATAATTTGAAAGAGCGATGCCAGGATCTGCTGCAATTATATGTTTCGCAGTGGATGCTCCGATCATTCGATGCTGATCTTGCTACTTTAGAGATTCACCTCCAAGAACATATCACCGATTCGACGCTAAAGCTTGCTTCAAAGCCGAGAATTGCGAGAATTTTTGCTGCAGATTAAGCGATCTATACCCCATATTATGGGATGAAGCAAGAATAAGGATTCTATCTTTTCCTACATCATACTTAGTTGAGAAAGGGTTTTCTGCAGTGACTTATCTTACGAATAAGCAGAGAAATAGACTAAACAAGCTTATCAAACAACGTCCTGCGAGACAGTGGACACATTCACATATTATGCTCCATGCCAATAACTTTGTTTCAATTCATGATTGCCTTTGTAGTTTTCTATCATATTACAGTTCTTCGAAGCTTGTAAAAGTCCTTCGATCTAAAACATTGCATCACAGTCAAACTACTCATTGACATAATTAATGAAACAAACTATTATTGGCTTAAATTGAAGTTTGTTTCATTTTTTTCTCAGGTATGATGCAATATCTCGCTTTCTATGTATTGCCATTCAACACATTAGAGAATGGAGAAAGATCTATGATGGTCTAATTTCAAATTTTGATATCGATACAACTGTCACAATTGCTTTTACAGATTGAACATAAACGTGAACTGAAATCCAGCTTCTGTAAAATAAAATGGCACACGATCAATTTACCAGAGATGGCTATTGGAATGATTCGTTGTGGTAGAAGTTTTGCGAGTGTTGCCGAAGAGCTGCAACTATCGAGAGTCGTTGTTTGGAGGTGAGTAGCGAAAACTGTGCCCTACTTGCGAGGGATAGGTACATGGATGGGTACATGTAAAATTTAGTGTTATCAATAGGAACATGGATAGGTACATGTATAATTCAGTGTTATGAATAGGAACATGTATGACATCTGTTTTACTGGATAGGTACATGTGTTTGGTAGACTGGGTTGAGTACATTGCGTTTCGGAACGTCTATGATCGAACTTGTGTGACTTGGTTCTGAGTACTTGGGTACGTACCGATAGACGTCCGTTGTTTGATTTTGAATGGGTTTGCTCAATTGCGACTATTGTGACAATTATTTTAAATGTAGCACTATTTAGATGCGAAACTTTAATGTGCAGTTATGATTTAGTTGCTCCCCAATAGGAAAACCAATTCCAGAACTATGTTTAAAGTGAAAAAGACAAGAGATTTACAGTGTAAGTTTAATTTAAGCATGAAAAATAAATGATGGGTACAGATCACGTCCCTCAGGCGACTCCATGATCTTTAGGAAGTCATCACACCATTGATGAAATGTCTGATTGTTGGTGAAGTCATGCTCACACTTTTGTACCGAACACTTCACTGGTAGTCCACTCCGCCTTTGAAGTGCTGACACAGTCAAGGTTTTCCATAAGGCCACTGCAGCCGCAACAGAGATGCACGGTCATATCCAACTGACCTCCCATAATGACTTGGCTGTCATTTTGAAAATATAATAAAGGTTTTGAGGACATGCTTCTTGTTATGGAACGTGGAGGATAAGTACTTAACAGTTTGGAACAATGACATCCTTTATATAGTTATATAGTCTTTAGGGAAGTTCGGTACCTCTCTGATTGGCTGTTAGGATTTCCTTTGTTTAAAAGTATATAAGTCCGAGGTTTGTACCAATTCTTATCAAAGGTTCTAATTCTCACATTTACAAGTTACAATTATTTTAAATCTAGAAGTCATTATGGATCGCAAACAGGAAGCTGCAGTTGAGAACGGTACTGCTGATCGTACCACTTCACCTCAATCGCCAATGGAATGTACCAATACACCTCCCCAATCTCCGATGGAGCGATCTACAACACCAAACGAGCCGGTGGTGTTCACCCAAGCCCTTGCATCGCCCGACTACTCGAGTGATGATAGTGACGTATCAATCGAGACGATGCGGCACATGAATAAAAGTCCATGAGAACGCCACTATATGGAAGGGTTACTGTAAAAGTAAAGAACGCGCCGAAGAAGTACCACACCAAACGGGTCTTCATGCGAATGGAGCCGAACGAGTGGAACCTCACAACCGCTCTCGAATTTTCCATCATCGACCTTGACACACCACGTCGCTGTCCCTGTGCGCCCAAAAAGACCAGGATCCATGCGCAAGTGGACTTGAAAAAACTTGTACCCTTTCCTTACCTTGATGACATTTAGTGTGCTTTTTTTTAATCTCTTCATTTAATATTCATTTGTATATATGAACAGACTTGTTTTATCATTTCACAAATCGGTCTTCAATTAAGGTCTGAATGGGAAAGGGGAATAACTATCTACAATTAATGATGTTCAATAACTGAATTGAAACAAAAAAATCAAATATGAAGACTTCAACCTGAAATAAATAGGAACATATAACTTTTAAAGAAACAGTTATGTTGTTAATTTTAAAATGCTTGTAGCAGTCCAGGATGATATCATACATGTGTCATACACGACACCATAAGAATGAGAATGAAAAGACCATTGGAATAATATAAGGTATGTACCTATTCGATGGGAAAATCCTAGTTGTATGCAACTGTATGCAAGCAGACAAATGTTAGATTTTTAAAATCACTAAATTTTTAGCCCATTCTTTAAAGGTATGTAGCTCTCTAGTTATATAATATACATGTGTCATACAATACACCATTAGAATCAGAATGAAAAGAGCATTCGAATGATATATTGTATGTACCCATTTGATGACAAAATCCTAGTTGTATGCATCTGTATGCAACTTGAAAAATTCCAAGTTTTTTTACAAAAATGACTAAGTTTACAAATTTTCAAAGTTAAAGGTTTACAACTAAAAATGACCATAATATACAAACCTCTACACTTGACCTTGACCTTTGACCTTCATACACTTCATACACGGAGGGGCGGCTCAAAATTTCTCGGGCGCTTCGCGCCCTCGAAATTTTTCGGATTATAGGGTAAATAATTTTTCGAGTGCGCGTAGCGCCCCATGGGGTCCGGGTGCCATAGCTACCTTTTTTTCTTTCCTAACCCTAGTATTTTAATTTCATTATTCGAATTTTGGCGCGAAATTTGAATTTTTGAAATTTAGCTCTTAATTCAAATTTTAATGTTCTATTCAAATCACACGTTTTATATCTTCAAATATGAATCATTATATGACTATTAATAATAACATGTATATCAAAATAATATATCAGTCCATCAGTTCATATTACTTTGAATTCACTCTACTGTTTACATGTAGAAATCTTTCAACACATATGATGCACTTGCATTTCTAAGGTTAAAAATAAACCAGCTGTTCCAATTCTTGTTTGAGTTATCAATTTTGTTTAACTGTACAAATGCGATGATGTGATGTCATAAAGTCTTTGTTCATAGTTGCTTTGTCAATTTCTTTTATAAAGAACTTGTACACATCAGATCTTTACTCATTTTTGAATTATTCAGTGTTCATAGCAGTCGTCGTTCTCCATTCCTCACGTTCTCCGATTCATACTACAATTCTGAAGTTAGTTTCATTGCCATGTTGTGCTACTTTATAGGATATTCGGGAGTAGGAACATTATTAAGTTCTTATGACCAAATAGCTTTAAATATAGAAGCTTGGGTTTTAGGATAGGAACACTTTATGTTACATTATTAACCATATATTTTTTTTATTTTCTTTCTATATTAAATCATCCAGAAGAGACATGACTGTATAAGTCAAAATAAAAGTGCAATTGACATCCGTATTTTCACACATTGTTTCTAAAGAAAAAAATTCAAATTTGTTTAATTAAACAAATTGAGTAACGGTTTAACTTTTTCGAAATCTCACTTTCATTCCATTATATTTATTTCAAATTAAATAAATATAAATCAGCTGCTTCCATAAAATTCAAGCTTGTTTAATTAAACAAATTGAGCAGTGGTTGATATTTTCGAAATTTCACTTTAATTCCATTATATTAATTTCGAAATTAAATAATTGTAAATCAGTTATTTCCAAATTTCAACTCTTCTTATGAGCAACCCCTTTTCGAATAAATATCTAATTTTCGACTTTCGGTTTCAATTTCAACTTCAAATTTTATTTCTTTCTCAGATTTCTCAAATATGAAAGTAGCACTTAATAGAGCTTTGTTGATGGTGTATAAATGACTTCTCGTTTAATAAGAGATTAAATTATAATCAATTTTTTTTCCTATATAGAAATGTTCCGACATGAAAGCTTTGGGCGACAACGGCTGATCTTTCACTACTGTGACACATGCCGACTGCCTGTTCGACATGCCAACAAGAGTGGTCACAAAGACTGCATATTCAAACAGGATTTCACGTACCTCTATTGCTTAATCCGCAAGACATATGAGAGGAGCAACGACAAGGTAAACAGCGACTCAGCAAAGGCCTTTATTGCCAAACATACACCCTGTGCCCAACAGAATGGCCGGAAAGGCATCAACCTTACCTCCAAGGCAGAGAAAAAGAAATTGGAGAGGCTATTTGCCAAAGAAAGGCCGACTGAAGGCGTGCTCTCACAGGTGGACGAGCCTGAGGCAAAGAAAGCCCCCAAGTCCCGAGTACCTAAGAAAATCCCCAAGTCTCGAGAATTTATTGATGAGACTCTGAGTGATTTTAAGGTAAGTGCAGTCAATTCTAAATGCTAACTTGAACGGACAGCTGACTCACAGTTGACAAAAAGTACTACTTCCTTTAGACTAAAATAAATTTTTTGTTAACACATTTCAGGACATGGTGATGCCCCCACCGAAGAAAGCCAAGGTGTTGGTGCAGAAGAAACTGGTCGTTAAAGATGTGAGATTCTATTTACTCAGGTTAGTAATCGTGTGCATAAATTAAATCAATATTTCATAAATATTTCAGTCTGAGGTGCCTCGACCGCCGAAAGTCAGTTTCGAAGACAATAATGCGGTGGAAAACTTGCGAAAGGTAAGAAATTAATTTGCTTGTTACTTCTTAATGTGAAATTGAACATGAATTTCTATTTTCAGCTGTTTCCAAGTGTCCAAAGGTATCCTGCAGTACCTCGATTGAATTCGCCGGAAAAGAAAACCATCTCAAGCCCTGTAAGTGTGATTTTCATGGTCTACGATTTGATATGAGACAACAATATCTGGAAAAAAACTGTACATGTATATAGCCCATGTCTATATTAATTCTCATTAATATCTATTTCGTTATAAAAAATATTATCACATTTTCGCTGCAGGCTGTACGATCTTTGTCCCTTAAGAGACGTCAGCGGAGTTTTCTGTCTACGCCGGCGACCACCACATCAATAGAGGATAACGAGGAGAGGCCCTACTCCATTCATGAATCATCGGGCGATTCATCAACGTCCGAGGATTCCTCATCATCTGATGACGTCTCCACCACGTCGTCTCTAACATCCTCATCCGATAATTCGGTTGCAAATGTAAGTATAATGCTTAGATGAATGCATGAGCAGAGAATTTTTCCATTATAATTTAGAAACCCACTTGAGTATAAGTTTATTAATCTGCAATAGATCGATTTATCTTCTAGAATGATTCGATGGTTCTTTCGGAGGATGAAGGTGGATCCAATCGAAGGACAATCGAGCTGAAGGTATGAGAAATTCACATTTGGAGTTAATAAATGTCAACAAGTTAATTTTAATTTATGTAATCGAATTTACATAGTGTTAATTTTAATTTTGATAAATGTTAACAATTGTAAATAGTTCATAAACAATTGTTTCTTTTCGATTACAGGACTCCGTGATGCATGCATTACAGGAGGTCTCCTTCAGTAACATCCGGGCATCCCCGAGCTGGAGTGTCCGCCTGCCGCCGTCCCCAATGATCTGCTTGGCTCCATCATCCCCCGTGCGTCTTCCCTCGCCGGTATCTCCTCCGAAACCAATACCGACGCCAGGTGCAGCTCCTTCCTCCCCGGTACTACTTCCCACAACACCTCCCCCAGTTGCAGCTCTACCAACGTCGGATGTGACGGCTCCTCTCCCAGTGCGGGATTATAACGTCGACTTGGACGCAACCTCGACAGAAGAGGATATACAGACCAAGTTGCGTCTCTGCCAGGAGCGCCTACAGCAAGCAGAGGAGCGGGAGAAGAAAATGAAGGAGGAGAACAGAGGCTTAATTGAATCTGTGAGGAACCTAACACAATCCAATCTCCTGTTGGCCTCCCAGGTTTCAAACAGCCGTATTCATGAAAAGGAAACTTTAATTCACATTGAGTGCATGAACAATGTAAAGTGAGACTGACTCACATGAACGATTTCAGCGTCTGCACAAAAGGATGCAGTCATTTGAAGCTGAATCACAGCGGTATTGTAAAGTGTGCCAAACTTTAACTTTTATCTTTCTTCATTTAGGAAAAAGAAATTATCAAACATTTTATGTTTTCTCTTTGCATCAGATGGGAACATAAGCTATTGGCTAGTGATAACGTTGACGTCATAGGATGATAGATGTATATAAAGGGCTTGCTAATTTCAATCCTCAACAATAATCATGGTTGTCTGTACCAAGTGTGGAAAAGTGTTCACTCTCATAGGCAATTTGCAACGTCATGAAAAATTTTGTAAGTTAGGAAAAACGTATCAATGTAGCAAGTGTCCATATAAGACGAATAGGATAGATAATCCTAAGAGGCATAAACTTATATGCAATAACAAACCGAATGATAGCATAACAGAGTCAAATTCAAATAATCAAAATAGAAATTTCTAAGCCAACAACCAGCGCTTCAACTAACATACAAAACTTTATGCAATACTGCTCTCGGTGTGGCAAAACGTATAACTCTATAAGTAGATTTCGGCAGCATATGAATGTACATAATACAAATAGTGAGATGAATATGCATAATAACTATGGAACTGTTAGTCTCAGCGAAAGCGCACTCAATGGCCATGCACGTGTATATGATATCACGCCAACAACACCTACTTTGGACATAACATCATTCTTAGAAAGCATGCTTTCCATGTTAGGGAATTTAGTGTCTGACTTACTAAGGAGCTATCAATTGCGCGGTCGTCTGATTGCAAAAATTCGATATGTCCGTTCTAATCCTCAAGAAGAAGAAACTTTTCTTGCACACTTTACCTCATCATCCTCAAACTATATTTATGACTATGATGCTTGGTTTCAGGATCATCTAAATAGTCTAATAAATCATATTGAAGCCTTCACAAAAAGGGTAGCAATTGGATTATAGATGAATTACAAAATATAGAGTTTAATGCAATAACAAGTCCAATACTGTCAGGTGGACAATCATTTCCTCTACCAAAGAAGTTAAAAAACTCTAGAGCTGTCATTAATGTTAATTCAAATGCAAACGATTGCTTCCTACATTCAGTTTTATCAATATTGCATTATAATGAAGTACCTTATTCAAGGAATGAAGTAAAATCATATAGTAAGTGGACATCTGAGCTAAATATGGAAGGCATTTCCACACCAGTATCAATCAAAGATATTCCAAAATTTGAGAAAAATAATGATATTAAAATTAACATTCACTTTTATGAAAATGGACTCAAAGGTGTTCGTTACAATAGTAACTTCACTGGTAGGCAAACGGTTAATATTTTGCTAATTCTAAACAATGGAGCAGCACACTATTGTGGAATTCCTAAGCTGTCAAGATTGTATAGGAGAACTTTAAAAAGACATAAATACTTCTGCGAAAGATGCACTCAGTCATTCACATATAAGACAACACTAGACCAACACTTCCAGTTTTGCATTCGAGGAAAAGCACAAATAGAAAAAATGCCGTCAGATCTAAAAGTACTAACAAGTAGCATGGAATATCAACTGAGTCCTCTTTTAGTAATTTATGCAGATATAGAGTGCTACATTGATAATAAAATACATAAACCTGCGGCCATTGGAGCTTATCATGTCTGGCATAATGCCCTTCAATCGAAATTTGAAAACAAGTATTACCTCTTTGAGGGAGAAAATTGCATTATTAGTTTCTTGCACCACTTTGAAACTGTAGCCCAAGACTTATATGACAACCAATGTGCAATAACTAGGCAGCCAATGACACTGTCAGCGGATGAAAAAGCAAGCCATGAGAATGCAGAATGTTGCAACAAATGTAAATCGAAATTCAGCGATGAAGTCATAAAAGTTCGTGATCATGAGGCAATATAGGCAAACATTATGTAGGAAATGCAATCTCCGGTTAAGACTTAACAGACGGGAGCTCCCCATATTTTTCCACAATTTTAAAAATCATGACAGTCACATCGTTTGCTATAAAGCGATTGGAAGAATGAAATCTTGGAAATTAGATGTTGTAGCAGCAACTGCTGAAAAATATATAACTTTATCCGCCAGTGTCCCTGTAATTGAATACAAAGAGAAGACAGTATACTTTAAACTCAAATTCTTATACTCATATCAATTTCTAAGTGCATCCTTGAGTGAATTAGCCAAGGGCTTGCAAACGTATGAGCATGTAGAGACATTAAGGGTAGAATTTCCACAATTAAGTGATAATGTTTTATATCAGAAGGGAGTGTTTCCATATTCATACTTCAAAAACTTAAACACGTTGATGGAAGACTGTCTACCACCACAATTTGAATTCTATAATGATCTTACTCGTGAGCACTGTTCCGATAGTGAATATGAACACGCTAACAAGGCATGGATTGAATTTAATTGTAGCACATTTGGTGATTACATCCTGGCATATTTTAAGTTAGATGTTTTATTGTTGGCAGACATAATTGAAGTGTTTAGAGCATTGAGTCAACGTGAGGAAGAAATCGACCCTGTACATTTTGTTAGTCTCCCACATCTTAGCTTTACCTCAGCACTAAATTTCTCTTCCAATGATCCCCCACACTACATACAAGATGAAAATATGTACAATCTATTTGAACGAGGAATTAGAGGGGGTATCACTTTCACCAACATTCACCGAGCGCGTGCACGCATTGACGAATTAGGAAATAATACACATGAAAGTCGACACTTGGCCTACTTAGATGTCAATAACCTTTACGGTTCCTCACTTAGTAGGAATCTACCCCACTCAAATTTCAAATGGTTGAATGAAAGTGAATTAGATAATTTTTTTAAATGAAGAAAATGTTCAAAATATAGATGATGATGGTGAAATCGGCTACATTTTTTATTTTGATTTAGAGTATCCTGAAGCCATTCATGATGACACTGCCGATTTCCCATTAGCTCCAGAAATGCAGATGATTGAAAAGAGAATGTTTTCACACTATATGAAAAATCTATATGAAAAAGTAAGACCAAATACACATTTTTCGTCTATCAGGAAACTTCTGGTCCATCAATTTGATAGGGAAATTATGTAGTCCACTACTCAACTTTAAAATTTTACTTGACCATGGCCATGAGAATCAAGAAGATTCATAGTGGCATAAAATTCACACAAAAGCCTTGGTTAAAAACATACATTGATATAAACTCTCAAAAGACGGCTCAATCAAGCACTGACTTCGAAAAGTCATTCTACAAATTGAAAAATAATTCTTTATATGGTAAAACAATGGAAAATGTAAGGAGAAGGAAAAAATTTAAACTAGTCAACAATGAGAAACAACTACTGAAATTGTCAAATCATCCTCTCTATGTTCAACACAAAATATTTGATGAAGATCTGGTTGGTATGGAAATGTACAAACCTTCAATAGTTTTAAATAAATTAATATATGTTGGTCAGGCAGTACTTGACTATAGTAAGTTGGAAATGTATCAATTATATTACTAAGATCTAAAAGGATGTCCACTGATAAATAGAACGCAGCTTTGTGGAGGTGATACCGACAGTTTCATCCTATGTTTATACACATCACCATCTGTCCGTCTGGAAGATATACTTCTATACTTCGGTGAAAAGTTTGACTCTTCAAACTATGACAGTCATCACCGACTATACTTAACTACAAACAAAGCTAGATTAGGTTGTTTTAAAGATGTGTGTGCTGGAAAGTTGCTTGAGGAAATGATCCTACTAAAACCGAAAATGTATTCAATGAAATATCTAGACTCTACGAATCATAGCATCAAACGTGCAAAAGGAATTCAAAGAGCAGCAGTTAAAAAATTGAAACATAATGACCATAGGAGTGTGTATTATAGTGAGAATGATACAACTGAAGATATGACAATTATAAATTCAAAAAAATCACATAGTTAGCACAAAATCATTTAGGAAGCGAGGTCTTTCACTTTGAGAGGATAAGCGCTGTTGGCTGGATAGAAATTTATCATTACCATATGGACACTACAGCCTAGGTCTTCCCCCACCGTCGAAGAGAAGGAGATGCCTTCCTGTCACAGGTGATGTAGAATAAGTCTAAACAAAAACAATATAATATTCCACTTGTAATAGATCTTGCGATTGCTGCATCTTCCGACATGTAGCAACACCTACTAATACATAAGTAGTCTTACTATAATTGAAATTTCTACATCTTTCCGATATGTAGAAATGATTACTAATAAATAGGTAGTCCTAATGTCAATGAATATGTGAAGAATTTGTACTCAACATCATTCCGATATGCTGAGCTAATAAAATAACAAACTTTAGGCAAACATTAAACCTAAATTTCAAACATAGCTTTCGGAACATGCCTCATTACATTAGAACATGGAAACTTAGTGACGTTCAAAACGTTCACATAACAAATTCTAAAAGAATAGCATTTCGTCATTCAATAGCAAATAGTGTTCGAAAACATCGTGGCGTTTGCATTAGTATTGACTCAATGCCTTCACTGAAAGACTTTGCTGATCTCATTGGCAACCATAAAACTCGGATCAAGATTCCTCTCGATGACAAGGTATGGATAAAGTGTGATTCATCAGTGAAACTATACGTCTGTTCACCAAAACGGGAAGATGTTGAATATCGATTTTTTGGTTTCAGTGACGTCACATGGGAAACCTTTACAAGGGAGATACTACCACAGATAACGTCATTCATTAAAGATGGAGGACATCAAACGGTTGGAAGTTGTAAATCGGATGTTAACTACAAAAGTAAACTCAAAACTCAATCTACAAGAGATCGAGAGGAATATACCCAACCGAAAACAATGGTTGCTGATAAAACGGAAATTGAATCCGACAACGAGCTTACATCTTGGAAGACCCTCAATGTTAACATGGAGGATTCAGAGGAAGGATAAATCTCTCACTATCCTATTCTTTCCAAATGGAACAATCCCATGTATTGGAAGGGTCATGAAGGGTGATCTCACATATCTACACTTCACTTTGGAACATTTACTTGGTGATTCATTATCTGATTGGAAAGTGAAGACAATGACCGTGTTATGTGAATTGCACTATCACTATGACTTCCGTAAAGTTACATCATCACATAATCTAACTTATGAAGTGGAGTTATTTCCAGCAGCTCAATTAACTAACTGGCATCCATATCATGTTCATGTGTTCCATAATGGAAAGATTGTAATAACTGGCATTAAAGACATAAGTGATGTGCCTCCAATCATATGTGATTTGAAAAAATGTTTCATGAAAACCAAATTGTAGATTTTATATATATGTGAATAGATAATAAAATATGAACATGTTTTTGTTTTCCTTATAAACCCTTGTTTTGGAAAAAAGAGAGCAAGTTAATGATACAACATAAAACTTTATTTAAAAAATGTTTCGACATATTTAGTAAGAATTACATCATTTTTATCACAGTCTTTTGAAAATAGTTCTAAAGCACTTTTACAGTTATTTTTCAATGGTCTCTCGTTGAGAAAATAGAGTACATAGCCACCGCACATTAGAGATGTATTACTTTGAAGTGGGAACGATGTCACTTTCCTAACAGTCCAGGAGAACCTGTTCATCCATAATGCGATATCATGTAAACGAGGTTGATTAAGAGAGTCAAAATATTCGGCCACTTGATAACGATTTGATGTATATAGCAATCCAATGTTTTCCGGGAAGATTGTTGGTATCCGTATTGATAATAAGCGAACAAGGATAGAACGGAATTGAATCAGGTAAATTATCTCTAGAAAAGACATTGAGAAATATTGTCTTGGAGTAGGGATGGGCTTTCCTCATTTTCCTCAAGATTTCTATGTTGCTTAAGTTACTCATCTCTGATAGCTGACAGTCACGTCTCTCATTCTTGTTATCTCAACTTTGCTATCATAGATAGCATAAATGAGACAAGTAATCGTTTTCTTCAAAGGTGACTCAAATGATACCTCCAGTCGTAGATTTCCAGGCTTTGTAACTCCTACACTTTCACCACCTAGATCTGCATCTGCTGTGAGGTTGTACATAATGAAGAAGTATCCATTCTTGTACATATCCATTGTAATTCCATTTGAATCATATGTATTAAACATGTTGAGGGCGGTGAAAGTAGAACCATATTCACGTGCGAATTTACCATCTTTGAAATTAGGCTTATATGCTTTGCAAGATACAAATTTCCCATCCTGGTAGAGTGCTAGTTTGCTAACATTAAAGTGTTGGAAATTGAATGGATTCTTTTCAAAAGCAGCAATGAATGTCTCATTTTCCACAAATGTGATATACACCGCCTTTGGCATTGCAGTAGGAAAAAGATTTGGGTAGGCATGTGAGGATGATACCGCACCAATTGTGAAGTTTGTCAACACACTGTGATTAACTGGATATATTGCATTGTTTTTCCTCAATCCTGTCGCATGCTCGTTGATGACTGACGGGTTCATTGTTACTCGCCTTACATTGAGCACGGCATTACTTATGTTGACTTGATAGTTTGTAGCTCCAAAAGCCATTAACGCGAACTCAGGATTTGCACGAATAAATTTTATTTGCATTTTAACCTGTGATAGCAGATATCTAGATTGACGAAGGAAATCAAGATAGACAGGTCCTTTCAAGTATAATTCCCTTGAATCCGCTGTTAAATCCATTCGTCTTTTTGACCCTGCATTTGAGACATCATCAAATTTCCCTTGCTGATCATCATACCACCCAGAAACTTGCAAGTGTGACTGTTTAGCTTGCTTTTGAAATTGCGTCATTGTATGTATGTATGCTCGATATGGATATGCTCGATCCCCTCCTTCAATCTGTTTGTCATTCAATATTAGATACACATCTGAGAACAGACTGTCAATAGTAAGATTTGCTAATCCCACTTTATCCTTGGATGAATCAATATTTGTACCATCAGTCTTCTTAATTTGTATGCACAACTCCAAATCAATGGATTGACAGTCAATATAATCTTGAGGATTGGCAGGTATATCAAACTGAATAGGCTGTTGGTTACCATCGATATTTGTTGTGGGGACTATAATTGTTGAGGAGATGATGTCTGTCTGATGAGGGGGAGAATCGAAGAAACACAAAGCCGAATTGATACTCTGCATCGTATTAGCTCTACAAATATGTTATCTTACTTCGTTTTGACTTGTTTCTAGTCGCTGTGGAATTTCGTTTGCGCTTTCTTGTTTTCACTCGACGTCTAAATTTAGAACGTACTGCTCTAGTCGGCTTTTTACTTTTCCTGCGTCTTTGCTTAGTAACTCGACCGCATCCAACTTGTCTTGACTTCCTACGCTTCTTCCGAACTGTACGTCTCGTCTTTGTTAAATCATCTAATGCGTCTATGGCAGATTGCTGCGCGCGCATTTTCATAGATTCACCGATATCCTCACCTTGAAGCGCATCAGCTGCAACATTTGCACCAAAATCTAAAGCCCTTCTTCCAACACGCTTCATGATTGGTACGCCATACTTTTTGAGTGTTGGAAGAACCATACGTCTTAGTGCACCAAATATGCCTCCTCCAACTTGTCGTCTACCTCCAACAAACACGGGATAACCGCTCTGATATGATGGTCTACTGTAAATGCCTGTCATTATGACTATTGAGTAACTATGGAAGTCACAGTAGCGTAAAGCCTTATTCTCGTGACCTAATATGTAGGGACAAAACAGTAACACCACCACAGAACGGTACTACTTCTCCTGCGTCATTATGAATTGATATGTCAGTTCTATTGATGCAATTTTGGCTGATTGGTAGATACATTTTGTTAAAAAATTCTCGATTGATTAGTTGCTTCCTTACGGATGAGAGAGGAAATGTGCGCAGAAGTGGGGCCTCAATGTCGCCAACCCTTGTATATTCAATAATGTTACAATAGACGTATAAGTTACTTATATCACGCTCTAGTGATGGGGCTGTATCGCCTATTGATGTGCTTTCATAAATAGTTGATTTTGAGAATCCCAATGTGGTCGTTAACACGCTATCCAGCTTGATAAGTGAGTTCTTCCCTACCTTTAGAATCATGCGTTTCTTATGGATCATAAGAAAAGTGATATTCATCTGCATCAAGGTAATCTACACCAAACTCATTTAACTTTGTACACAATTCAGATGGCGTTTTCAAGCTTTCAATGTTCAAATTAACTCTTTTTACAAGTTCACTGGAAGTAGACAAATCATCGCCCAATATGTCTTCGCTGTATACGTGGATATCCCATGAAACATTTGTTGATGCTTTGAGTTTAGAAGAGGCCAATTCAACCTTGAATGTATCATTTAATTCTGTCAACCAAGGTGCGCTTTCAAGGCCCTTAAACATCCCAATCATTTCAGATCCGAATTCAATAACATAAAGTTACTTTCTCTTTCTTGTATTCACAAGTCATTAACGTTTCTGGCACTGATCCTTGAAACTTTCTTGCAAAGTCTTCAACACTTCTAATGACCTCAAATTGATTTTTTACTCGGATGCTCCTTTTTTGTAATGAATACAATGGCACAATTCTACATTGAAAATCAGTGACTTTCCTCTCCGAATTCCGCCTACGTCCATTGTACCAATACCTTGATGAGAAAGTTGTTCTGGAATACCCAAAAGTATGACTCAAATCCTTACCTAATACAAGAAGAACATGCTTCCCTTCCTTCATCAATTTGTTGACCCCTTTATGACTGGTTTGTAGAATTTATTCAAAGTCAGCTTGAAGAGATCATTTATTCGTTCAAACATTTTACCGATTTCCTTTTCTGTATCTTGCAAGCTCATTGAGGGAACCTTAGAATCAAAAATTGACGTTGCAAATGCCTTTTGAATTTTAATCATGTTTTGGACAGATGGTAAAGATGTTGAAAAAAGATGTAAAGTAAGATGATGAAAAGCCCATGTACCATGTAGACTATTGTGAAATATGCGAAAACAATCATCCTTCTCTCGTACTTCTTTATGTAATTCAAAATAATTGTTTTTTTGCAAACTGATATCGTTGTAATAAGTAATTTCAGTTAGAGCAACTTCATGGGGTCCAGGCAGAGTAATTGGATTAGCGAATTCAACAGAGTATAGAGATGGTTTGTTACTTGGGAATACCTCTGGGTTGCAATTGCTTGGAAGAATGATGTTGAAGTTAGTAGACATGTAAAACTCATATATGGAAGAAGTCACATGCTACATTAGTTTAAAAGTTACGAGTGTCTCCCACCTCCACATTTTGTAGATCCTGGTGCGTTATCCAGCTATTGAATGAATCAGGATATCCTTTCCATTTAACTACATATTTCCTTTGATTGCCATGACCTTTCCTCCTAATTATTTTGTCAATCATATACACCTCTTCACTTCTGTCTAATACTTGCAATTCATAAGAGTAAAATTTTCCTTCAATTAATTGCCATGGTAACTATTAATTTATACATGGTGGGTCTGAATTTTGTATTTACTTCATCTACAAAAAAATCTTCTTCAGTCCAATTAGCTAGATACCCCTTCTCAAATGTAGACTTAACCTTTGAAATCCGAACTTAATCACCAACATTAATTTTCTTTTCATTGGAAATGTTTTTCGCTTTCTTATCATACAATCGAAGCCATACATCCATCGCATTATCTGGGGTAACATCAACTGGTTTCATCTTGATGATTCGATGGTAGCTTTCATTGTAATTCTTAACAAATTTCTGCAGCTGACCTACCCAAACATGTGTATTTTTTGCAGTGAAATAGGGCCATATTTTTGTCTTCAGTGTGCGATTGAACCTCTCAACCATGGCAGCTTTATAAGCACTTTTGACACTAAACAATTCCACATTATGACTTTTAAGGAGACTTCGAACATGAGAGTTTTCGAATTCCTTCCCTTGATCTGTCTGTATTCTTTGCGGAACACGCCCCTCATCGAAAATGCTCTGAAAAGCCGCTTCAACTTCTGGTCCTCGTTTAGATTTCAGTGGACGTGCCCAAGCATAGCGAGATAAAATATCTATAACTGTTAAGATGTATTTATAGCCATCATTGTACTGTGATATCTGTTGCATGTCAGCCAAGGCCGCCTGCCATTGACTATCTATATTGTTAACAACATATTTTCTCGTTGGAAACCGCTTTCTCGCATTTTTGTGAAGAGTTTAAGTCGGTTGACTCCTTAACCACTTCTTGACTTTCTCTATTCCCACACCTGCTGCACGGGCTAGAACCTCCGGACGACTGAAACTTGCGGGGTGATTTAAGTCGTAATAAATCTTTCTGAGTTTCACTGCTGTACTCATCGTCTTTGTTCTGATTTACACGCGTGTTACTCGCACAGAAACTGCCAACACAATTGATATCAACCTCTACGCCCTCTTCTCCTTTGCCTTCGAGCGCAGATTTCAAACAACAGCAAAATTTTTGTAACGACATGATATGAGAGGCAAGGCTTAATTCATATTTGCTTAATATTTACTATACTCCTTCGCAACGCGCATTGAGCGCCTAGTAGCTCTTTTTGGTTGCAGATCATCGGGATCATGAAGCTCTCGCTTGACCGCCATCGTGGGTGTTTTACTTTTTAATCCATCTTGTAAGTGACCCTTTTCCAACTCATTCACAGTCGGTCCTCCAATAATATTGTGAGGTACATTTTGATCAGATAAAATTTTCTGAAAACATGTCCACCATTTTGGTGCACCTAGTTTTCGCCTTACATCTCTGACAGCATATTGTAGAAGGTCATCTATGTGACTATTTCTAATAACATCACCAGTTGTTTCATCTATTATCTCCCCTCTCTCATTGAACATCACATGTGGATCAATGAAGTCAAATAATCGCTCAGCGCGCACACGATATGGTCGAGGTGTTGAAAAGGTTATAAATCGTCGCAACTTGTCACGAATCTGTCGCCTCTCATCAATGTTTTCAGCTGCTAACTGCAGTCGTCGATAGGGATCCTTAATCTTCTTAATTTCCATATCCTTTTGAGTTAGTTCCTTAAGTTGATTCGTAATATGTTGATCTATATTTTTGACTTCCTGTGCACTTTGTAATGTAGTCCATTGTACATACTCCTCTTGAGGAATGACTACCATCTTTGAATACGACATGTTTGAAAATAATAAGGCAACAAAGTACATTGCTTAAAACTAACTGTGAACCGAGAAAACTGTCATTGGTTCAGCGGAATTAGGTATGATATTTGTTCGAAATCGAAGTCGTTCCGGACATTCCTGGGTTAGATCAATAAATAGATAGCCATGTGGTTTCTTTGTTACATCTTCATATATTTTTGAAAGTACTTTAGGTTGTTGAGGTAATATCTGTCTACTGAGATGATATATCTGACTGCTATCTTTTGGATTTTTAAATATTGCGAAATAATGTGTATTCAAACTTCTAGTTCTTTGCTCTTTCCCTCCATCGAAGATGTTTTGGGTGATGTAGATAATAAAAGCTTCCCTATGATGTGTAGTTTGAATGAACATTTCAGTTATATCCTTTGAAGATTTGCTTTCACGTAATAGATCACCTAATACTAGTAAGTCATCTGCTTTGATATCCTCAGTTGATGGCAACCCTTGCTTCACCTCATAACCTTTCTGGCGAAGTGCCGAATGTAGTTGTGGTTGAAATATTCCATAATACCATTTGACTCTCTTAATTTCCTTGTTAAACATTTCATTTCTATATTGTAGCAATTCAGTTACAAATGTATTTTTACCGGACTGACTTGGTCCAGCGACACACATTGTGCGATCAGTGAATAGAACAAAATCTGTCATCTTATAATTCCATTAACATTAAACTCATCATCCCGCTAATTTTGCTTAGAACAACAAAGCAGACACATGTTCCAGATCACGTTTATTTACATTCAGAATAGAAACTTTCAAGTTACATTTACAAATTAAAACATTTGTGTTTCCTCATCACAATTAGGATTATAGAAAGTTTTCAAGTCAGCATCTTGGCGCTTCAACTTCAATTTAGGATTCCCATCTTTATATTTCCGCCCTCGCTTTTTTTGCTCTCTTCCTTCCCATCACTTGAAGCAGTCTTATCAATGTTAATTAAGCATTCATCAATTGGTAGTGGTTCATAGACTAGTTGAAGAACCTCCATTTGTAAAGATGCGACTTTACCAGTCGAACCATGTGAGCCAATATAAAGTCCGGTAACGTGCAATAAGCCCATATAGCGGCCCCGTTTGAGAACCTCACATTCCATCGCGTTTGTAAAGAGATCGAATGCTTGAAAATGATCCGATAGTGTTAAAAACAGTGTATCGAATTCCGGCAATTCCTTGTAACCAACTCCTTCCTAAAATGCCTTTCTCCAATGAGTAGGAGCACTTTCAGGCAGCTCAACACATTCTTTCGCGAAAGAGTCAATAGTTTTAAGAATCACCTGTTGCCATTTTGGAAAAGTCACTCGCATTTGTCTCATATTGCTATACCCTGATGTAGACATGCCATTACTGTGGAAGAATTGAACTTGAAGATAAAAGCGATCATCACCATAATTCAAGGTTTGAAAGTAGAATGTATTTTCAATCCCTTGCACCTTTCGTGTCGGACGAAGCTTCAAGAAATTTTGCTCAAAAGCGTCACTTTCCTCTCTGATTGAATACATTTTCTGAGTCATGTTTCAACAAGTACTAATTCGGAGTTTTCAACCAGCGCAAATGAATTGTCACTTGAAAGTGATGAAATATCATTAAAGCATCTTCCTTATATACACCTATATATGACTCATCAATCAAAGTGATGACGTGTCACTTTATGATTCGTTAACGTTATATTAACATTGCGGCAGTTGCTGCAATCCTTCCAAGCAGACTATTGATTACACCATTAATACTATTTCCAATATCATTTAACATACTTAGAAACCCACCACCACCGCGCTGAATTAAGTTTCGCCTTTTCTTATCACTACTCCTTGGATTTGAAAACTTTTTTATGCTATTCAAAGAGCCAGCATTTAATAGAGGCTTGTAAATAGGTAGACATATGTGTATTGCAAAAGCTAAATCGCGAATGAAATCATCACTTGAATTTTGAATCAATTTACACTTCTTCTTATTATCATGTATGCTGTTTAACTTTCGCAACGCCTTTTTAAACTGAATTGAAGGTTTGAAGGACCGTTTCGATTGACGAGAAGATGCCTTCCGTTTTACAGACATTTTTATTCTAATATGGAAATAGATAGTACAATTACAATTTTTGCTTAGTACTTACAACATTATACACAAAAGTTTACAAGCATTCACATATCACGCAGAGTTTGTTGCTGGTACTTATAAAATTACATAAAACACTTAACAAGTTGTAGAGGGAAACTGATACACACTCACATCGGCTAGAGTCTGATTTGTAGCAGTTATGAGCTGCTCAATGTCTTTCATTAGATGTTTTGAAATAGGACAGCACATACAGCAGGGCTTTAAATGGAAAGTCTTTAAAATATTGGCATAGTATGCCCGCAAACTGATCACCTCAGAATGTCCTTGAGCAGCCACATTGATGCTTACTGATGGCGGTCCAATGAACAAGTCCAGTTTACATTTCTCACCCGTCTCGTCAAAGTATATGGAGGTGATAATGTCATGGAGACATGTATTGTGTTTCCGTTGGATACTGCTGCCGCAACAGCGAGAGTATTCCGGTACAATCTCAGTTTGAGCTAGTGGGCGAAATACTTCATTGAGCCAAAATCTTGCAACTCGCGTAAGAGCGTCCTCTCTTACGTCTCACAACGTCCTCTCCGCAGCGGAAATACTTCACTATTTCCTCCATCAGATCCACCAAATCCGCTTTATAGCCAGTTATATATACGGCAGAATAAAATATATTGCCGGTGAAGAGTTGACTTCGGTAAATTATTGAAATGGGAATGTTGGTAGTGAACGACATGCTGATTGACATTGTATTAGCCTCAAATTATGCTTGAAATAGAACGGTACAATGTCCTCCTTATATAGAAAAGCCACACAAAGACACAATAGTGACCAATCACAGACGTGCATGATGACTCATCATGCACGATATACAGTGACTGTTGAAGATATTTCTTCATCACAAAGGGGACAAGATGAAGTTTCAAAGGGTACATAACATGTAGAATACATAACGCTATGAGAACATGGTAAAAAGAGAAGGGATCGTTCCTTTTTAAAACATTTAACGGAGTTCCGTTCACATAATAATTTAAATGTCTCTTCTTCTAATTTCCTTCTGAAGTCACTTTTATTGGGAGAACTTTTTATTAAAACACTGTCAAATGTCTCCTTCTTTCCATATCGTTCCAATTTGATCCTCCTAATTTCACTATCATTGCAGTGTAGCATGGAGAAATCCTCTATCCACCTACGATCCAAATTGTGATTCATAACATGCTCATCTAGATCCATTAGTCGATCAACTAAATCACCAGCGTTGATATTTTCACTGAGATTTGTTACAGTTTCTATAGCTTTGAACGAATATCCAAGGTCTCTTGCGACAACCCACGACGTTGGGATACTAGTCATCATTATGTATGTCATCAAACAACTATCTCATATTTATAGCATAGTTTGTCTACGTAAAAAGGAAAATCAATGTGACTGTCATCTTGATTACCATGGTTGCAATAGTCACAATAGTCGCAATTGAGCAAACCCATTCAAAATCAAACAACGGACGTCTATCGGTACGTACCCAAGTACTCAGAACCAAGTCACACAAGTTCGATCATAGACGTTCCGAAACGCAATGTACTCAACCCAGTCTACCAAACACATGTACCTATCCAGTAAAACAGATAATAATAAGCGTATATATTTGTTTCAGAATGAAAATCATACATTGCTTTGAGCAAAAAGACACAGGTTATAAGTGAAGAAAAATAGTACAAGTACAAACTCGCATAAGTCATTTAGCAAAATAAACGAAAATCACTTCAGTAGCACAATAACAGCATCATGGACGTCATCCTTGTTTTCTTGATCCAGAAAATGAAGTATTATAGAGAGGAATACAATACGGAACAAATGATTTGATTCTACGATGTGTTTTATACATAGGCTGGCGAAGCAAACCAGAATAGGTGAGTCGCTGTGGAAATAGGTGATGCAGAATGTTATTCGGGTTTTCAAGCTTCTTGAATGTCTTTAATGCTTGCGAAACGCGTCTTTCCCTAGTAGATGGAAACATACCACAGTCACAATTAAAGCCACATATGATGTTATGGCAACGTCGACGAATTCTCTCAATTTTATTTGATTCTTTATTGTTAAGCGATACAAAAACAGCGGAATTGTATTCAAGTATACCAAGAATCATATTATGATAAACTTGTATCAAATCGGCTTTCTGAAGTCCAGAATATCTCTTTAAACGTTTTAAGAGAAAGATACGACGGCTCGATTTTTTACATATTGAGTCAACATGCTTAATCCAAGTGAGATCTCCTGAGAAAGTTACACCAAGGCAGTTTAGATTATCAACTTGCGGCATACACAATACGTTTATGATGGGAGTATTTCGCTTTTTGACAATCATTACTCTTGACTTATCTGCTCATTTAATATCAGACCATGATCACGACACCAGCTTTTTATGTTGGTTGCTTCCAGTTGAATGGCATGGTTTACATCATCATTTGTAGAGAAAGGAATTGAAACTAAAACATCATCTGCGTACTTGATAAGCATCGTGTCATTAGAGAATGAGTTTAAGGAGCCCATGTAAGCAGCAAACATTTGTGGTGAAATGCACCCCTGAGGAACGCCTGAAGTCACTTGACGGAAATTGCTATTTGCTATATGCTTCACACAAACTCGCTGATATCGGTCTTTGAAATAATCTGCTAACCATTCCAGAAATTTAGTTGGCAAATGCTTTGATGTCAGATAAGCAAACAATTTCTCATGCTGTAGGCGGTCAAATGCTCTGCTGAGATCGAATGATATCACTGCCACTCCTGATATATCTTCACGATCCAATTTAGATGTTATGAAGTCGTGTAATTGAATATTAGCGCATAAAGTCGATGATCCGCGACGAAAACCAAATTGGTTATCACCATACAGGGACAAGAGTCTTTCTTCGATTGACATTAGTACGTACTTTTCTAGAAGCTTGGCCGAAATTGGAAGAACAGATATAGGCCTCAGTTCGTTGACAGTGGGATTGGGATTTTTGGGGACAGGGATTACGTTCGCCAATTTCCATTGAGTAGGAACAACACCTACACTGACGGAGAGACAAAACATGCGAGATACAGGGCCTGATAGTATGCCTGCAGCCTCTCGCAGAAGTCGAGGAGAAAGAGAGTCACAGCCTGACGACTTGTTGACTTTTAAAGAGCGTAACATTTCATATGTCTTTGTAACAATAATATCTGGTAGCCATGGGTCAGTGATGGTTGGAAAGTGGGACTCAATATCGTTCCAACTTGGTGCAGCTGAAAACACCCTCGAGAAGTAGCTGTTAATAGCCTCTGCTGCTGACTGATAATTTGGAAACTGCTGCAGTAATTTATCTAGATTAAATCCAGCTTGCGAATTATTTGGATTTTCCGTCCTCACAATTTTCCAAACACTACCTTTGTTATTTTCAGATGTTTGGACCAAATACATTTGGCTTTCGTGATCTCTGACTTCACTTTTACTTTATAATGATTGTACAGAGGGAGATCGTTGTTCCTGTAAGCTTGATATCGGCAGTTTATAAGGTGCTTCAAAAGAGGAGTTACCCATGCTTTGTCTGTACTCATCATTTCAACGTACTTGAAAGGGATTTCTTTCAGCGCATCATTAATTATCTTATAAAACAAATCAGTTTTATGCTGTAACGGTACATCCAGTTTGTAAAAGTAGCTCCAATTAATTGATCCTAAAAAGTCACAGAATCTTCTCACGAATGTCTCGCGATAATCATACAATTTGACGATAGATGTACAATATGACTTGGCATTTAGTGGCTTGACAAAAACAGTCGAATGGTCAGCATTGCCAAAATTAGGCCCAATAATAGCAGGGCAAAAATTTTCTTTCATGTGATTGTCGATAAGAACCTTGTCCAAAATACTTCCTCCTCTTGTCGCTACTTCAACAATCTGCGCTAGTCCCAAATTTTGTTCGAGCAAGTCGGTAGGCAAGTCGGATGTCATACATGTTCCTATTCATAACACTGAATTATACATGTACCTATCCATGTTCCTATTGATAACACTAAATTTTACATGTACCCATCCATGTACCTATCCCTCGCAAGTAGGGCACAGTTTTCACTACTGAGGTGGTGGTGTCGATGGAAAGCAGAAGGAGATGTTAAAAAAGAAGACTGGTCGACCAAGAAAGTCTGCAGGAAGGACAGACGCACGTCTACATGTACTTTTAGCTGCAAAGAGGAAGAGTTGTGTCAGTCCCAAAGCTAGTCGTACACTGGAAGAGTGCCTCAAATATAGACTGTAGCGTTCGAACGGCTTACCGAAGATTGCGAGAAGCTGGAATTCAATCGCGACGACCGGCTGTCCTAATTCCATTGAATTTTGAGCACCGCAGAAGACAAGTTGCCTGGTGTGATGCTCATCGCTCATGGAATGACCATCACTAGCAGAAAGTCTTGTGGACCGATGAATCGAGATTCACTCTGGATTTCAATGACGGTCGTGTCAGAGTGCATCGTCTTCCAGGTGAACGCTTTGCCCCATGCTGTATTAAAGAACACGACATATATGGTGGTGGAAGTGTTATGCTATGGAGTGGCATTTGGCATGGCGGACGAACGACAGCAGTCATCATCAAAGGCACGTTGACTGGAGAGAGGTATCTCAATGAAATTGTGCTTCCTGTTGTTTCCCCAGTGGTCAGGGTGGAGGATCTCGTCTTCCAAGACGACAACGCAAGACCACATCGCTCCTCGGGTGTCATTGCCACTGTTAGGAGATTGAACATTCAAACCCTTGACTGGTCTGCACGCTCACCTGACTTGTCACCCATTGAACAAGTCTGGGACGAGCTTGGGCAGCGAGTGAGAGACCGCTATTCACTTCCACCAGTGTCCCTGAAGATTCTCTCTAAAAGACTGACAGAGCAGTGGCTTCTCCTTGAAACATCCTTCATTCAGAAACTTTGTGAATCCCTGCCATCTCGGATTACGGAATGTAATGGAGCTAGAGGGGGGCACACGCGTTATTAAAGTTGAATCTGCTACATGCGTTGTTTTTCTATGTCAGCGACGTGGTGGAGATTGTGACTAAATTATCAAGGTATCATACATACATGTATATATACCAGTCAGAAGGAAAGAAGTTAAAGAAGCAAATGTTTCAAAAATTTTGTCAATGAGTATATATAAATTATCCGGTATGTTAAAAAAATACAGTGCTAAATTATGCAAAAAAGAGATGCTAATGATGGTAAAGAAAGCATACAATTATGATTTCTATCATAGTTCTGTAGTACTTCGAAGCTTGTAAAATATATAAATTACCCGTTATGTTAACAAAATACAGTGCTAAATTGTGCAAAAAAGAGATGCTAAAGATGGTAAAGAAAGCATGCAATTATGATTTGTGAAGTGAATCTTTTTTCAATGAATGGATGGGGAAAAGGACGCACCTCTGCACTAAAGGAGTCCCCCAGCAGGAGTGAATTGAAAGAAAAGAAATAAATTATAGAAAAATTAAATTTGGAGATGACTACACAACAAAGTAGTAATCTAAGAATTAAATAATCTAGTAATCATGGACAACTAAGTCAGAAAGTCAAATGTACTAGAGAATAGCAGTAAAGACAATCCAAAACTACCTTTATTACCTGTACTCAGGGTTGGCATATTTAAAAACCATTTAAAAAACCCGCGTTTTTTGGGGTTTTTTTTAAATAGGAGGCTGGCTGGGTTGTTTCGTAGTAGCCAGGATTTTAAATGCAAGTTGTATATCATCAGGTCGGAACTTCAATTTGAACGACCGTTTAATTGATCGTTTTAATTACGTCTCTAGCCTGAATACAGTTCTAGAGGAGCGGCTACGGAGCATTCGTATCCATGAGAAATCACATTTTTTCGGCGATAGTACTTATTTCTCTCTACTTCCACTTTTCTGATTGCGTAATCTGTTATTAGTATTCCGTATAATCCTACTGTTTTTTGTATATTTGAGATAGCCTGCTATATTGTTCCCCTTTTCACAAGATCTTTTTGTGTTTTACTGTTGTTGTTACTTGTTACGTCTTAATCACATATAGCCCACCCAACTTTGAAACTCCATGTGAAGAATGGGCGTGGTCTCAGACTTTTGTTAGTACAGGGTGCCCATTAAAAAAGGTAACAATTTGCTTTTACTTATCATGTCCTTGATTCATTCAAAATCACTATTGTGTACAATCTCGGACTTAGCACTTCTCGTGTATTCAAAGCGTGATTGAATTGCTACTATCATAGATATCCAACCAAGTAACCAAGCATTTCTCGTGCATTCAAATTTTTCAATAATTTGTCACTATAGATATCCATCAAACCATTAGGCCTATGACGACACAATAAACAGAGAACTGATAAGTATTGAAATTTATAGCAGCGAACTGAAGTTCTAGAAATCATTAATAGTCGAATTCGCAATAATGCAACAGCTAACAGACTTCCAGCGCAAAGTAATAGTGTTGTTTAAAGAAGAAAATCCGACATGGGGCTTAACAAAATGCTTTGAAGTGCTTCCTAGGTTCTTCAGCAACATCACAAAAAGACAAATGGACCGCGTTGTTTCTAACCTTAAAAGATATGGATCTCCTGTGGCAGAATGTCGAAAAGAAGGAAGTGGACGACGCCGATGCATTGCCTCACCAACGAGAGAAGCCATTGTTACTTTAGCAGTTACTCCACCAGATAAAAGCAGAAGACATTTCAGTCAGCGACAAATTGCCAATGAACTGAACATTTCGAAAAGTACAGTTTTTAACGTACTCGATGAATCTCCTTTGAAATGCTATAAGCGTGTTCGGTGTCAAGGGTTAACCGAGACGAACAGAAGTTCCAGAAAGCAGAAGTCGATGCTGTTGGTTCTCAGATGAAGCCAGTTTTTCTTTGCATCCTGCTGTAAACAATCAAAATGAAAGAATATTTTGTCACCTGCAAAACAAACATTCCTCCTGAAGATCTCGTTGTGGAGTCAGACAAGCAGCAACAAACGATTATGTGTTACGGTGCGATGTCCTGGTGCGGGAAGACAGAACTGCGTTTCGTCGAAGGTTATGCAGAAGGACAAGAGCATTTACCTGCATATCGAAGAAAAAGAAAACCGTGAATCAAGAGACTTACACGCAAGAGATGTTGCCTCAAATGTTCGACGACATTAATCATGTGATGAATGGTGATTCCTGGTGGTGACAGCAGGATGGGGCGAAGGCTCATACAGCACGCAGAACAATTCAATGGTTAGATGAAAATTACCCTGAATTCATTTCCCCTGATCTTTGGCCAGCGAAAAGTGCTGATTTGAATGTGATGGACTACTGCATCTGGTCTTTACTCCTATCAGAAGTGCAAAGAAACCGAACTGAAATTCAGAACATTGATGATTTGAAAACTTGTCTTGTTGATTCTTGGGATGCCATCCGTATGGATACGGTAAAAAGAGCTGCAAACTCTTGGATTGGAAGACTTAAAAATGCTTCGATGTCGACGGTGGTCACTTTGAATACCTAGGGTAGCTATTATCATGCGTTGATAGTCAATAGAAATTTGATAAATTTTGAATTTAATGTGTTTTTCTAAATTGTTACCTTTTTTAATGGGCACCGTGTAGTTGTAGAGATGGATGTCTTTCTCTGATAAGTAAAATTTTATAATTATTCTATATTGATGTTTCTGGGTGCTTTAATCAGTTTGTTATGTCATTTAATTTTCACGATCGTAGGAGTTTCCATGCCTTTTCAGTAATTTTTGCAATAGCCACACTTTTTGTTATGAGCATTTTAGGATCATTGATTTTAGTATGACGAAATCATACACTTGATATTAATAAGAATAAGACGTAGATATAAAAAGAATGAGACGTCTATTACAATTAATGAAGAAATATTATGTTCTGAGGAGTTTGATACTTAAATTTGAATACATCGTTGAGCTTACGATTTGATATCGGACGCAACCTACTATCAATCTCTGTCTCAAATTCGATCGTACGTCTATCAGTCGGTGAATATATTTATTAAAAAACCCACCTATTGAAAATAAACCTTTTCAAATGGGGTGGGTTTTTTACCTACACTGCCTGCACTGAATAAAAATCTAGCATGAATTCCATGCTTTCGACTTGTGATAGTTAATAAAAGATGACTATTCGAATGTGTGTTTTTAGAAATTATTCACCAAGTATTTATCAAGAAAGACTACAGGCCTATATGTCATATGTATGTCAGTTATATTGACAAAATGATTTCTGCGGTCACTATTGAGTTACACCCGGTCAAAATGAAAATTTATAAAATGAATGGTAGATGAACTGCTGTATTTTCCACCAAACGTACTGCTATGTATAATATGATCAGCGAGGGGCGATTATTAAATTTGATATAAAAAGTGGTCGATGAGGAAAAACGCTTGAGAAACACTAGATGATCACATAACGTTCAATGTATTTTCATATATAGCTAAAACAGACACTTCATTAATTATTAACAATTATGAACAACGATCTTTATGACTATGATTATGCACTATGATTATGAACAACAAGCCTCAATGATGTCTCTAAGTAGTCGATGCGATGCGTCATTCTTATATCAGGGAGTTGTCAAAACAAAAAAAATTGTCAAACAAAGATCCTGTTTTTGGCTATAGAAACAAAGCAATCGTAGGTTATTATTTGATGATTGCAAGAAGTTAGGATTCACAATTAATTAGGATGTACATATGCTAGCAATTCAAGAGGGGCTTTGCAATGGAGGGCATCACTTAAGAAATCCTACCTCTTTGCTTTTAATTTCGGCTGAAGAAGGACTGATGGGCCAAATCAATATTTCATAATATTCAAAACTATCTATAATACTCTTCTATAATCCAAGTGCATCAATAAGTCCTTTTATTTCGATTGCATACCGACTCTGAATTTTTCAAAGATGAGGGAAAATGTTCTAAATGGTTCAATTAACTCGCAATTATTTACAATGTGACGCAAAAGACCGCATAAATGGTTCACATTGAGTCACTTTCTAAATGAAACATTGAGAATGTATTGTATAATATATGTTTTTCATTTCAAAAGTTGATGTTTAGCCTTGGAGTCCTTTCTTCCGTAATAAGATAATACAATAAATGTTCATTTCCAGGGACCGCGGAAGACGATGAAAGGGGCAGGGGGCACTAAATCAGAAAAGCACTTTTTTGCCTGAGATTTTCGATCATAGTATAACTATGGAATATATTCCTAAATACTGCTTCAAAATTTCAATGTAGTCGTTTCCTTCTAAATTTTCCAGCATATCTTCAGTATATATATATATATATATATATATATATATATATATATATATATATATATATATATATATATATATATATATATATATATATATATATATATCACCTTTCAGGTAAATATCTTCCTTGTATCGGAAACAGTGAAATTAACTTCGGTTTGGTTAGCAGGTGTTATCATTGGAAGCTTCATCATATCACACACATACCCCCTCCCCTAGCATGAACATTGGTGGTATTTTGGGCTGGGATTTCTGGAGGTCTTATCCTCATTTGTTGATAGAGTATCTGTCCGACATGGTCAATCTGAGCTTGCAGACCATTCCCAGTGATTGTTTCGTAGTGCGGAGTGTTCGTGTGAGGCACCATTACCAAAGTCCATATCGTCCACTTATCCAGAAGATATAAATTCGGAGTTCAATGATCCAATTATGAGGTACCAGACTTTATTCACTAACAACATTAAGTGGAGTACTCATGGTGATTTTCAGATTGAATTGACTTCTTCAAATCCGGTTCGATGCTCCCCTCGACGTGTTCCTATACATTATACAAACAAAGTTTCTTCATTGCTGAAAGAGTATGAGCAACTTGGAATCATTCGTCGATCTCAAAGTCCTTACTGTGCGCCGGTGGTGTTGGTTCCCAAGATAACCGGGAACATCCGTTTTGCGTGCGATTATCACCGATTGAATTCAATCACAATAAAGGACGGCACGCCGATTCCCACTTTTGAAGAAGTTGGAGGCTCATTGTGTGGTGCAACGATATTTTCAAAATTTGACTTGCGATCTGGTTATTGGCAACTTGCCTTATCAAAATCTGCAAGAGAGAAAACTGCATTCAGTCCAGGGCCGAAAATTGGTCTTTGGGAGAGGACAGTGTTATCATTCGGACTTTGCAATGCGGTCAGTCATTTTTATAGAGAAATGACCAAAGCCTTTTTTGGATTTTCCGATCGTGAATACTTATTTGGATGACATTTTCATCGGTTCAAGCTGCGTTCTTCAGCATCAAGAGTATTTCTGCCAGTTTTCCGAGCGCTGTTTGTCTTTGAATTTGACGTTTTCAGGTCACAAGTGCTTCATCGGACAGGACGAAATTGAAATTTTGGACAGAAGAGTGTCCAGACCACAGAATTAGATTGTTTAATCGCATCACCTTGCTAGAAGTACAAACTGATTCAAACAGATGGCACATGAAGGAACTTAATAAATGGGCAAAAAGAAATTTTTAATACCTTACAGAGATAGGAAAAATAGTCGTGCGTCGCTTGCGGATTGCTCTGAATTCCTTCAAAACGCTCCGATCGCCACGATTCCTTCAGATTCGAAGAATTCAGATTATTGCGCAAAAGTTTTCTCGATAATGTTGGGTCCTCCGATCATTTCAAAAAAAGTTAACAGGCGTATGAAAAAACGTTCACAAACATCTCTGTAGAACTTGACATCGTCTGTGTCTCTTGGCTGTGTGATCCAGCTAATAACAGTCACTGAAACTTTGCACAATTTGGCGTGTTTTATGTTGAACTGGCTGCTCATTATTCGATTGCTATGGTATTTAGTCAGCAGATTGTGCTATTTCATTAACGGTACATGTTCCAATGTTTCCCTTCTAGTCAAACGGAAGAAGAGACGACCTGTCTAATTCTGTGGTCCAGACAAGGTGTGGAAATGTCAAAAGAGAAGCTCCGGACTATTATTGATTGACCTTTACCAACTAGTGAGCGTCAGTAAATTTCTTTCCTGGGTCTTTGTAACTATGATTCCCGTTTTGTGGCTAATTTTGCTGAATATACCGCACATTTGTATCGAATGTCTGCGAGGAACAGCGAATTTTTATGCACAAAAGATACTTTGGATTTTTTCAAACGACTGAAGTTAGGATGTACTAATGATGTATGTCTTGGTGTTCCTGATCCTGACGAAACCTACATGTATATGGTGCAGACTGGCGATATCGCAGGGGTAGGCCTACTGATGCAGAATAATCGCCCTGTTGAATTCTTTAGCCGGAAATTCAAAGAAAGTGAGAAAAAATATTGCGCCATTCAAAAAGAATGCTTGGCCATAGTTGGAACCTTGAGAAAGGTCAGACATTATTTGATTGGACGTCGTTTTCATCTACAAGCCGATCACAAACCGCTAGTGTAGCTTAAGCAACAGAAACAAAACGGTTTACTCGGTCGATGGGCTCTTGAGCTACAATAGTATGATATTCAAATTTCGCATATCGCTGGCTGTGGTAATATTTCAGCTGACGCGGTGTCAGGGAAGTTTGTCAATGCCATACAAGTCGAACCTTATTACAGTGATACTGATTTAATTAATCATCAAACCAAAGATCCAATTATTTTATCATTGAAAGAATCCCTAGAATCGTCTGCCTTCTACTTTGCCAAACAGTCAGCTTAAAAGGTGGAAATAATTATACAATCAGCTGGTTTAAGAGATGGCATACTTTGGAGACGATACAAACAGGTCTGACGAAGAACCTGTGCGCATGATTCCAGATAATATGCAAAATGAATTTATAAGAATACATCATTCTCCTCAACATCGTGGACATGTGGGAGTCAATAGAACTGTTGCTAGGACACTCTTGTCCGGATATTGGCCTGGAATAAGGCGTTCAGTAATGAATTATATTGACTGCTGCGAAAGTTGTCAGGTTGTAAAGGCAAAAGCTAATCATCCACCTGTTCAAAATTTGGCAAATTCCGCATCCGCTCCTGGGGAGCTGGATTGTTGACGCATTTTCAAGATTCCCAGTTGGTTTCAAAATGAGAAATATAACATCTCCCTTAATAGTCAAGCATCTAGTCAACTATTTTTTCTTGCTTTGGGGTGCCGCGTAGACTTTTGACTGATCAAGGATCAAATTTTGAGAGCCATCTGATGTATGAAGCTCTGAGCTGTTTCGGCGTATCAAAAAGCAGGACTTCTGTTTGTCATCCTCAATGTGATGGACTTGCAGAGAGGATGAACCGAACATTATTAGAAATGTTAAGTCACTACTCTCGAAATGGCCGTTGGGTTGACAATCTTGATTTGGTTTTGATGGCTTATCGATCTTCCGTTTGTTCCGCTACTGAAAAAACGCCAGCATTATTATATTTTGTGCGTGAATTTCCGCAAGCCCCGGTATTTTCTTCAGAAGTTGCATCATTTCCGTCGAAATCTGAATGGCTGAATATATTGGACGACGTTGATCTTGCCCAAAGCGGTGAAAAATTATCCTGAAACAGACGAATATTGCGCAAAATTTAAAAAATAGGAGATGATATTCTTGTTCGCTCGTTTGTTCGTCCACATAAGCTTCGTTCAAAATTTAGCCTGGATGGACAGTGTCGCGGGTCCATGACGGCTGTGCCGAAATAGTGAAAGGCAATAGAAAAAAAGAATGTAAATTTCTGTGATATTATTCATTTTAAAAATGAGGGGTGTGGTGTAGTATGCTTTAACTGTTGTTGTCTTGTTCTATTGTGTCTGATAACGGCTATTGATTGTTGCTCGACACGCATTCCACTGCACATGTCATTTAATAAAGAATTGTTGACGCGAGCTGACGACTTCTTCGCTTACAGAATTTAATAATCCCATTGTGACAATAATTAGAGGCTACACTACGAGTGATTACACGAGCGCGAAGTACGAACGCTCAATTTCTACCCAAGATTGTTGCATTTCGATAGAAATTCATGACTTACGAGTACGTTGGAGGCATTCGTTGTCAACTTGCCCGTATGTTCTCTATCTCCTGTTGTGTTTTCTATTCTTTTTGTAGCTAACTTCAGTTGCCATTGTGATAGAGAGAATGGGCTTCTATGACTTCAAATGATCAACTGGAGTACGTCTTTAACTGTTTTCTCTTTAGACATCGCAACCCAAGAACTTTTCTGCTTGGATATTCTCTAATCTTTGAAATGTTCATCTCACCGCTATTCATCAGGGAACAAGGTTAAAAGACCTAAATGTTTGAAACTCATTAATTTTTGAATCTAATTGTTGAATTGTTAAGGTAAAGTTCCCGGTAAAGTTTCAGCAATTACATAGAAATCGGTTCAATGTGGTGCATCCCACTTGCAAAGAAGTCTCACTTGTCAGTCTCGGAACAACTATGGGTGCAAGTGAATTAGAACACCCTGGGTTGCACAGAATTAGACAGATCGTCTCTTCTTCTGTTTAACTTGAAAGGAAACATTGGAACATGCATAGAAATTGACAACAATAAAACCTCTAGAATGGAAATTAAGCGTCATGCAATGCACAATAACGGCACATAAATCGCGCGCATTTTCACTTAGATGCACCTGCCAACGTCTGCATCATTGGGTTAGAATCAGTCACATGTGAAATTCTAAGCTTTTCATTGGTTCTTCATGCCCCAACTTAGTTCCCTCGGATGTGCCGCGACCTTGAGTCAATTTTCATTCTAGCGAACTTCAGATAAACAGTTTATTTCTATGGGAACATGTAACGCTGATGAATTTTCGCAATCTGCTGACATAATACCATAGTAATCGAACATTGAGGAGACAGTTCAACATTAACCACGTCAAATTGTTCGGTGTTTCAGTGACTGTTATCAGCTGGATCACACAGCAAAGAGACACAGTCGATGTCAAGTTCCACAGTGAAGTTTGTGAACGTTTTTTTTCGTGCGCCTGTCATTTTTTTTAATAATCGAAAGGGCCAACACTATGAAGAAAACGTTTGCGCAATAATCTGAATTCTTCGAATCTGAAGGAAAGTGGCGATCGGAGCATTTTGAGGGAATTCTTACCAATCCGCAAGCGACGCACGACTATTTTTCCTATCTCTGCAAGACATTAAAAATTTCTTTTTGCCCACTTAGTAAGTTCCCTCATGTGCCATCGTTTTGAATTAGTTTGTACTTCTAGCAAAGTGATACGCTTGAACAATTTAATTCTGTTTTGGGCTGTGACTTCTTACACCGCTACTGTGCGACAATAAGTTGCAGTCTATATGCCTTCATTATAGTTTCCCTTTACAACGTATAGACATGATCAATAATCAAGAGCCATTCCTCATAATTATCAACAGATGGTTGGCAAGTTTGTTCCGATGAAATAGCGTTGCGAATGTGAAAATTACAGTCCAAGAAGTGAGGAAAGGTTAGATTTTCATAAAAATGGCACATTTTTCTAGTGACGCTCTTGCAAAAATTCCTGCTTGCATTCGTCCGTTGCTAGCATCTGTGAACATCAGGAGTTCATCAAAGTATTCGAATTTTGTTTATATATCCTAATTTCACTAGTTTTATTTGACAGCTTGTGACGCTTTCATTAAATGTTTTGTTTGGCTGCTCATAAGTTGTCATACATTTATTCGTTCTTTTCTCGACATTTCGCTCTTTCTGAGGGAACAATTGGAAATTACCAATTATTTCTGTTCCCTTGAAATTTGTTGCAAAAGCATGAAAAGTTTTCATTAGTTCTCCGATATTTAATTAAGAAGGGATTTTCCATTTCAAATGCGTAGCAACTACTTAACTTTCATATATCTTCCCATTTCTCGCTCGAATACATTGAGATTGATTAAAGTGAAAATTGATTAATCTGAAAGTTTGTTTAGCTGGTAGAGAATCAGTGTTCCAATAAGCTGATCAAAGAAATATTAATCTCTGCTTTCAAAGCTATATTCTGTCTCACAGTTGAATGATACTCTTTGAAAATCGTATCATCTTTTTTTAACACATTTATGATATTTATTCTGCTGTATCAAATTATCGATGAGCTTTGAGTTCGTTTTCCAATTTCAAACAGCTGCCAACTTCCGAATAGACCCTCGGAAAAAGAAGATAGAAATGTACTCTAAAATTACTGAATAGAGAAAGCATAAGAATCAATGCAATGATAGACATACTTGATCGTGTACTTGAAATTAATATCTTCTTTCAGATAACGACATTGGAATGAAGTATAAATTAATCGAATGTCTGCATTGATTACATTAACGTCGAATACAAGAAATGAATTAATTAGAAACGAAGAAGAAACAATTGTATTTAAGTTATAAACTTGCTTCAATTTTCAATCCTTGTCTAATTTGATTCATTCCAGCCAATTTGACTTTAGCCGATACGTAATTTGAAAAGAGCATGTGCGAATTAAGATCATTAAAATTTTCTTAGGTCTACATACAACATAATGAATAAAAATGATAATTCAGAAACCTTCTTTCTTCTAGAAGGATGCTAGGCAGCCACCTAGTGGGTTATACTTATACAGAAAGTTTTGTAAAGTCGAGCAAGTCAAGTATTTGTAAATTTGGTCGACTCAAAATATTTCAACAGCTGAGATCGATATCAAACCAAAATATTGATAGTCCTTCAGCTCTTAGGAAAAAGTAATCATGGGCAAATACATGTAGTACATGAATAAAACAATATGCGTCACGTCTCTATGCTCCGTCAAAAAAGCGCATTCATACAAATTGAGTTGTCGATAGTGAATGCGGTTAAGCCGACTTCTCGCTTTTTCGGTTGAAATGAACAACAGCTGTTTTGTTGATGGTAGCTTCAGAACCTCTGCCGTCGATATAAGCTTGAGTTTCAGATACTTGTTTCGAATATTTGAATAGCATTTCATAGACACCACAATCTGAATATGTTACTTCTAAGCAGCTAACATAAATTCCAACAAAATAACAAGTTCTAACTTTGTGCTGCTTTTCATAGCAAAAATGTCTACTTCAATTGTAAAAAGGAATCGCATCTTGTACGGTTGATGACTTGACGAAATTCGATCGAACAATAAGCAGTGTGTCGACAATATCAGCCAAATGGGTTCATTTAATTCACGCACAGTTAGTAGGCTCCTATTTGCATCGGCATGGAATTACAGAATTAGATAGTTCGCTTCAGTCTTCATTTCTTGGAGGGAAAGAGTCGCACATTGCATGTTATAATGTAATATACATGTAGTATAGCTAATATAGTATGCTATAATAACAAACAAACAATCGACACCAAGCAGTTAGTAGGCCTATTGGATAAAAGCTGCAAAAAAGTATTGGGAAAAAGCGGCTAATCTAATTCTGTGAATTGGATGCACTTTACTGTTTCATGGAATTTCAAATGCTATTTGAAGATTTTTAAAATGACGAAATGTTCCCAGTCCAAGCACAATAGTTGCTCAACCCTTTTTTGTCGTAATATGTTGAATTGACAGCGAATAATTCAATAAAAGAAACCAACACCTTTGATCCGAAATTACTTCACCTGACCCAGGAATCGAACCGAAGTCTGCGGTGTAGACGAGCTCGCACCTTCTTTACTAGGCCACGCTGACGAGGGAATGCGAGTGAAAGCAGTAGTCATTGCCAAGTGGTGTCGACAGCTGATTGTTCGATTTCTCGATTTCTGGATCAGGCGAGTGCAGTCGAGGATCAAAGGTGTCGGTGACTTTTACTGACTCAATAATTTTCAGTCTCTTAAGATATTCAAAATTGACAGCATTGCTTATGATTCTATTGCGAAATTGACAAAATTTCTCTACTTCAAAAGTCGCTATTGAATAAATGACAAAAATAATGGTGCACATTGATAAAAGTTGGGTTGGATATCAAAAATGCAAGCAAGGTAGAAGTCATACAAAGGTTAGACCCGTAGCTACTATAGTTTGGGAGCAATGTAAAATAACTCAACTGTCTCTAAATAAAATTCACGTCAGCTGAATTCTTAAGCCGTCAATCGTTTATCCTTCTCTCTCCTCATCTTCTTTTCCCCTTGCCGCTTGTCATCTTCTTGCATAGATTCTAAATGTAGCAATACCATCATTTTGCCATCTACATGAATTGACGGAGGCCTTACTACTCAGTTAACTACCCGAGAAAAAAAAATTATCAACTTTACCAAATATTTGGTATTTACTTGGAAAATTTATAAGATTTGAATAGTTTAACAAACGTTTTGGAAATTTAACAAATTTAGGAAATGTGTAACAATTGCCTAACAAATATTTGCTACATTTTGTATGTAAGTCGATATTAACGAATTTTGCGAAATTTAGAAAACGTTTATCAAATGCCTAGGTAATATTTGTTTGGTTATCCAAACAAATGATTTTTTGCATTTACTAAGTTTGATGAAAGAAAAATCTTGCAATAGGCAGGATCCGCTTATGAGTAACTGTCGTAAAAGCCGGTTTTAATTGCATGGTGATTTCAATGTGCGGTAACTTCACCCGTACAATTTTTTGAACTCATGCATATCACAATGATGATCATCAGCTCTCATAAACTCTGATTACAATCATCTCTCAATAAAATAGAAATGCAACGTCACAGGAAATACCCAATAATAAAGTCTGTACTATATCACAGTTTTGCGTCGTTGATAAATGGCTGATTTTTTTGCCATGAAACTTAATTAAATGATTGAATAATGGAATAATTGTCAGGAAACTGTTGATATTTTTCTATGATGGCACCAACAATTTCTTTCAAATCTTAAAGAGAGTGCATTATGTCATTTCCATGGATATCGACATATGAAACATGTGGGCCTGAAATGTGCATGTCTACTATTATTTCGAGTATTTTATATATGCCTATTTATATTTCATGAAATGGTGTGTATAAAATAAATATTCAGGTGACTTCATCACTACTCTCTCTCTCTTTCTCACTCACTCACTCGTTCCCCTTTTCTTCTTCTTCTACTCATTTTTCATCATCTTTCACATTCACTACATGTACACTGTAGCTACAATAGCAACATCAGTCATATATTTTCATTATTAAGGGAGCCTAAGCAGTTCTATCGGCACACATTTTGCTTCTCAAATTAAAGCATTTATTGAAGTTTCTAAGTTCCATACCATGCCCATCAGCAAGTCGACTTTGATCAGTTTGCTCGTGTGTTCGCTAAATTACTTAGCTAGTGATATTAAATCAGTATGCAACTGAACAACCAAACAATTACATAAGCATCTCGCTCAGTCTGCGTAATCATATTACGCTTCTATAATTTTCCGTCACTATATTAAGGAAATTCGCCACGCGCACGCAGCTGAGGAAGTTCGTTCACATTGTTGGCAGCCTGGTCGTGGCCGCATTCGGGAGCAATGAGCGGTCGATAATATTCTCTAGCTGCGCTGTGACTCAGCGTCCCTGCTTAATAATTATTATCCGCCCATCACGTGGAACAGAAAGCTGTGCAAGGCGCATTAGCTTGTGCACTCTTCACTCTCGTGTCGAACGCGCGTTTACGTTAACTGCTTAATATTACAAAAGTCAGCGCATCAAGAGGATATTTCTACTTACACACCTTTATTTATTCATCGTCGGTTTCTGATCGTCTACGTTTTTTCATCATCTTGCTTAGCTATCATGCACAAAATGGAGCACAACTCGAAAATGAACACTCGCATGTAGTCAGTGAGTTCTTCCAGTCAATGAAGTCATCAAGTTCCTTTGATTTTTGCATCAAAATTAAAAATGCACCTCTTGGATCAAACTACAGAAAAATGGTAAGCTTCTAAATGTTTCTGAATTTATTTTGTCAACTTAGTTTCAGCATTTAACTGCAAGTATTGGTACATGTATTTGGAAATCCCGAAAACAAAATCAAAGGAGAGATTTGGTCATGGATTTGGGTTTATTGACCATGAACACGTAGAGACACTTCTATTATTGACTACTGCTATATCTGCTCTTAATTTTACAAATACTAAAGAGCTACTAGCGTCATACTTAATTCACTGATAACAAAATATCTCAATTCCTCTTAGTTCCTCATAGCAGACATATCACATTTTAGGAGTCCTACCAATACTTTGAATTCATTTGTGTAATCGAAAACCCAAGTAAAGCGTTGTGTTTCTTGATAGCTATAATATTTATTTATATATAAATATTATAGCTATCAAGAAACACATCGTTTTACTTGGGTTTTTCATCACACAAATGATGTCACATGCCCAAGGCTTATTCACTTTGAATTTAATATGAGAATGTGCATGTATATCAGTTTTCACGACGACGTTTCTCGTTGAAAAATCGATCAAAAGTTGATTGTGTCGTCAAAAGAATCATAATCAAATTGGAATATGTTGAAATGGTAATATATTGTTTTCAAATTCGTAATTTCTGATTGCTTACATTGAAAATAGCACAAACATCTGGTTATGTTGAGACAAAATAGTTGCATTCCAAAAACCTTAGAAACTATGAGCACGAAAGAACTTAATTAGCGCATTAAAACCATTTTAATTTAGCACTTCAATATTTAGATATGTAGTATACTTGTGCAATAGTATCAATATTTGGATGACAAATAATTGAAAAAATTTTTGAAACAGTCAAACATGCTATAAGTCATAAAGTTCTATTTCAGGACTGCAAAAATTTTAGATGGAGAATGTTTTTATCAATGCGGACAAACTATTGATTAAATTGGTTGAGGCTAACCTCCGGTAGATCATAAAGAAAAATAATAATACTATAGGCCTAACTAAAAACTGAAAGAAGAAAAAAATATAACTTATTACTGCGTTTTAAACAAAATTATTAATCTAACAACTTACTTATGACATTAGCGTCTAAAAAGGAGTCATTATAGACATGACACTTGTGTGTCTGCTTATATACTTCAAACTTTGTAACTTATCTAAATCCCAATCTGCTATCAGTCAAATACAATTACAAACAGACCTGTCATTTCTAATGCGGATAACTGGTCAACCACGTGTGGTGTTACGCAAATGCTTCAATCGAAGTGAGAAGATGAAGCTGAAGATAATGAAAAGTAAAGAATTTGATCCCTCCAAAGGACCGATCTGGCTTTCCCACAGGTTACATGAAGTGCAACTAAAACAGATAATTGATATATGCTGAGATAAAGTTGATGAGGACAAAAGCAATAGAGGTCATCAGCAGGAACTTGAGCAAGATTCACGTTTCGGCCCCTTAATTCCTGTACGTGAGCTATTCGATATCTGCTTAAGTTATGCAATTTAATCTATTTTCTGAAAGATGGATCCATCAAGGAAGCTTGTTTAAATAGGACACTATTTCCATTTTATATATGTTGAATTGAAAACCTGTAGCTACCGCCTATGATATTCAATTAATTTTTTCAGAATTGCCACATTTTAGAAAAATGGTATCAATTTGACATTTCGAGTAGTTTAAGAAAAATGATCAAGCACACAAAAGGCATAGATGCTACACGACGGACTGCACGTTGTAGGCTACATGCACACTGTAATAAAGATCAGTCATGCGTTGCAGTCCAACAATAGGTTTAGTTTTGCAAAATCAATAATTTTTCATGCTTTACGATAAATATAAAACAATCAAAGTACAAACTCATTGCTACTCTTTTATTCAATTTGTGTTTACTTATTACAAATTATGCTTCGCACTTTTCAATATCATCGTAGGCCTAGCTATTATGGTCACATGTTAGTTGTAGGCCCACCATGAATTACCTGCAGAGATGCTGTCATATAAGCGGTAAACAAGATGACATTACGTGTGTATGTGTTTGCAGATTAAGATTTTAAACAAATTGTTTAAAATAAAATAAGATATCAAAATAAAATTACATGTGCGGTATTAAATACTATAATAAAAATTCAAGCATTCCTGAATATCTTCATCGCATGAACGGTTGACAAGCAGTCGGTAATAGGCTACATCTCGGTAAGGCTCTGTTTTAATTTGCAGATTGCATTTTTTGTAAAAACAGTTACCGGTACTTGAATCAGGGCTGTGGAGCCGAGCCGGAGTCGATGGTTTTGGTCGGAGCCGGAGCCGATTTATCACAAAGGCTCCGGCTCCGGCTCCGATAGTTTGAGCTTTGATATAAATCTAGAATTTTGAAAGTTATTAATTGGCATCATAAAAAAATTAAATCATTTGAAACCTAAAAATATGTCTTTTAAGTATACCAATGATCTGTCCTCCACGATATCTTTCTTTGCAGTTGCCGCCTTCTTTTGTATTATATTTATTATATATTTACACACATGTGTAATATTTTTGCATTGCATATGTTTCGTAAGACTAATTTCCATATTGACAACGTATTCTCCAAAATCCATTAATTTGAAGACTTGTTATATGCATGCTAACTAGATGATTGTAGATTCCTAGAGACAAGTCGCCAGTCATTTATGTACACATTTCCAGTTCAGTCAGCAAAGATAATATAGCTACATTTCTTGCGCAATGTCTTAAATATAATACGGTTACTATGTAGGCTATCATCTATCGGTATGGCTACTGGCAGAAACTACTGGCATCCGTGACAATGCCAATTTCCTTAGATTGTATTGTAGGCTCTTGTGCAGTCCCCCCACCTACATTTTTCAAAACAATCGATTATTCAATTTGATCAATTTTGATTGGAGGGATAACTCTTCACACTCACACGAATGACCGCATGGCTATAGCAATAAGCGACCCAGCCACTTCTAGTAGCGCCCTATTATTTTAAAGGTATCTCATTCACAATGAATTTCCTTTGACTTCAAAATTCAAAGGATATATTTCAATACGAAAAACCCGAAGGCAAATTACAATGTTGACTTGCTGACGAAGTTTGCGACCATGACATCGCAATTACCCACGTAGATTTTTACAACAGCACGGAATGCTTCACTCAAACCGGTGATGCTGAAACGGACATCCAATGGTGCTGCATCTTTTGACCAGAGAAAAAATGGGGGGGGAGGACTGCACAAGAGCCGTATCGTGTAATAATATTTCCCCAAATGTCATAGACCTGTGGATTTCAAGAATTTTCATTATTATTTTTTCCGTCTGTCAACACTTTATGCTGATATCATGCTGACTAATTATATGTAAACAATAAAAAAAGACTGAGACGCTCTCAATAAAGGCGCCTTTTGACCTCCCTTTTCTATTGTCTGTGACATTAAACCGCACGTGCATTCGAAAGCTAGCAAAGTAAATGGGATTTCTGCTCGGTGCTCGCAGTCAAATTTTTATTATGCATAGCACGCTGCAACATACTGTGTGATACTCCGAGTTCAGTTTCATCAGCCTAACCATCATCAGAGGAATAGTGGTAATGTGTTATACATAAATTGAATATAATAATATACATGAATCATTGATGAATTATTTAGTGCAACTTTACGCCATAATGAAAAATACGAAATTAATATAATGTAAGTTAGGCCTTAACTTATTAAGTATGCTGCATAGAATTACAAAACTTGTCCTAAATTAGATATTTTTAATTTTTTCAAGTATAATTTTCAATTGTACATTTCTAGCCTACACTGCAATGAGGCTATCTAAATTACAATTTTTACAGATGATGAGTCGTGGGCTACCCACCGATCATATTATTCATGGACCAACAGACTATTGAATAAAGGCAATAACAGATAACAATAACAGCCTAAGCTAGCCTATATACACTTTAATATTCAATAAAGCAATTGATATCTTTATTGATACGGTATATTTGGCTATATAGCCGATACCCTTTCCATGTTCGAGTAGATACAGGCCCTATAAGCTATTTAGAGGCATGCGCTATCCAGTTTCATATTCAAGCTTTGTTAAAAAGCTTATACTACTATTCGGCCCCTGTGACGGCTAATTAGGTATATCATACACCCATGTGGTCTTATTTAATGTAGCCTCGTAGTAGACTGGTTGCAGGCTAGGCCAATTTATATTTAGCCAGTGCGGGAGATCTTTATCTAATTTAACCAATCCTGGCTATAACTTTATTTTATCTTTCAGAGATAGTCAATTCATGCAAAAATATATGACAAGTATGTTATTTGTCATTATATTAGGCTATTATCATTTTTATTATTAACACTAGAAATACGGTGGAAAATGTATTACTAAAACTACGGACTGAGGTCAAAATGACCTCACACATACAGAATATTATCATCTAATTGTCGGAATTGCTTTCCATAAGCTAATATACATGTATTCAAAACTTTCTAGTACTTGATTGAGGATGTAGACTATATTTATAACATGTAAAAAATTTAAGAGTATGAAATAGGAGCACGAACAGTGGCAAAGCATGAACGAAAAAACATCATTATTTTCTACAGTGTAGACAAACTATGGTTTTTTCAGCGTGTTTACCACAGACGTGAGAAGCACAGGAAACACACATATTTTGAGTTTTGTTTCGGCATCCACGCTCAGCACAAAATCGACGTGACTGTGAAGGAGTAGACGGAAGGCTTGTTGTTTGAGTGTTGAAGCCTGTCAGTTCCTTACCGAGATCAAGGATAAAATTTCGACGGCTGATGAATGAGTTGTTTGCATACCTGAGCAAAATCCAAGCATTGATAGCGGCCATGTCGGGTATGTTGAAAAATACATCGACTGGCCAGCGTCTCGAAGCAGATTTGGTGGAATACAACCGAGCCATCTGATCTATGCAATCAACGCCGACCTTTGTTGTGTTATAATGCAAGATTGTTTCTGGTTTTCGCTTCTCACTGTCTGAGATGTTGACATTATCGTGTCAAGTGCTCAACAAAGCGACAACTTCGGTCTTTTTGGCTTTGTAAACTGTCAACGTACACCCAGATTCCGAGCGAAGAATTTTAGAGTCATATACATGATTCTTTGTCATGATTTTTTGCACGTCGGGTAACTCACGTCTGCTTTTCTTTACTGTTCCAACCAAGCTGGTGTTTTTAGACTTCAAATCGTCGCATAATTTTAGAGACCTAAAATAATTGTCGGTTGTGACACCATATCCAAGGCCATAATAAGGCTTCATCAGCTCAAGAACAACGAAGTCGCCGAAAGGCTTCTTTCGAGAATTTGGATCATATTTTCCTAGATAAGGAAACCCGTTGCACAAATATTTGGTCTCGACATCAACAAGCAGAAAGAACTTGATGCCGTATTTATCAGGCTTGTTCGGTAAAAACTGTGTAAACGGACATCTTGATTTACAGGGCAGTAATTGTTCATCTACTGTTAAGTTTTCAAATGGCACAAAACATTGTTGACAGTTATGAATAAAGGGTTTCCATACATCTGAAGCTAGTGCAAATTTATCAGCAGAAAGTCGAGCTTTGCGAGAGGATTTTACATCAAAGCGAAGGAACTTCATAATTGCAGAAAAGCGGTCTCTGGACATGGTATCTTTGAAAATCGGCAACCCAAATTTGTTGCTCCAGAAGCTATGTAGAGGTATATTTTTCCCACCAAAAACGCCTCGTAAATAGCATAATCCAATAAATTTTTCTAATTCATCAAGTGTAAATGTCCAATCACTGTTACCTAACACACGCTTAGCTTCCATCTCAGTGCAGCTTCTTATGTATCTGAGCATCTTCTCATCCATCAATAATGAAAAAGCACTTTGTTTGGAATCATTTACGGCAGCTCGAGTCTTTGTGGTAATTCCCGCATTCGCACGAAAGATATTATGTGATGGCAAGCGTCCAACACCCACCGACTTGTGCTCTTGCCACACTTTGCCACTACGACTGGTGAAAGTCGGTACGTCATGCTTCAAGTTATCGTCACCCTGGGTAACCATAGGTGCAGCTAGTTCATCACCACCACTGCCGATTTCCGGATGCACATGAACATTCAACCGCTTTCGTAGTGGCTCGATATTTTTGACAGATCCTGTGTCAGTGTCAGATGATGTTGAGTCACATTCATCATTGTTTGCTTGTGTTATCTCGTCTTCACTGTTGGATTCACAACTAGAACCACTATCGCTCAATTGTGCGAGGAGTATTGCTGCTTTTCTGCGGAATGTCGCCGACGTTTCATAGCGTATGAACTCACTCTTCAGGCTTTTGATACTTAGTGTTGAATATCAGTGGCCTTATGAGAAGCAATACCATGACAAATAAGAAATCAATGGCATTGTCATGGAGAGCGGAACATAGATCTACAATACGAAAAGTGTTTTGAACAACAGTATGTCATTCAAAGTGAAATTCAAGTTGCCATAAATCATAGAAATCTTTGTAGATCGTGAACTATCAATTATATACATCCGGCTGTCATAGATTTCTAATTTGAAAGGCAATTCAGTTTTGCGAAAATTTTCTCACACAAGAGAGGTCAAAATGACATCACTCCGTAGTTGTAGGGTAACAGGTGGATTTAAGTGTGAAGGGAATCACCAATTTAAATGAAATTTCATCTACGATAGAACAGACAAAATATATTAAAAGTCGGTAAATATCAATTCCTAGAGAAGCTTTGTTCACCAAGTATGAAATTTCAAAATGTGACTTGAGTTCGTTTTGACCTCATCCGTAGTTCTAGTGTTAACTTAAGTCGTTGCTTGTTAATGAAAACTAATTTGATGATTGTAGCAAGCCTCTAAAGGCCACACTGTTATCCAAAAAACCCGTTCAACGGATCCAGGATAACCAGCATAGATAGAACCTGAATTTGAAGTCGGAGCCGGAGCCGGAGCCTTTCACATCAGTGTCGTGGAGCCGGAGCCGATGAGATAACGCATCGGCTCCACAGCCGTGACTTGAATGTCAAAATAAAATTATTGATAAATAATAAGAGTGTTGATTAAAAAAATAATTGATAAATTGTTAATGATCACAATTCAACCACTCTTGAATATCTTCATTTGCTATCAAAATTCCTAAGAATATCGCTTCCCACATTGTCAGAGATGAAATAATCCAAAAGCAGTTTTCTTAATTCTCTTTACTGTAACACCTAAAATTACTATAAATGATTTATCTTCTGAACTTTGAGTAGGCCTACCCATAGAATGTTAATTAAGATCCGTTAAGTTTGATAATTCTGCTCTGCACATCAGCACAAGATTTGTCTTCTTTTTTACAGGTGTTGATTGCTGAGGCTGTGTATCTGTCCGTCGATGACTCAATACCTGACCTACATTCGACTGCTTTTCCGTCTTGTCTTGTGAGCTAATTAACCCCGAAAACTACTAGAATTATCCTTTATCCATAAATCTCTCATACTCGCAACGTCCCAGCCATCATCAGATTCGGACAACCGTGTTGTGGTCCAACCGCGAAGATGTTTTTTTTCAGTGACCTTGTATCATCGCTTCAAACTTCATTTGGTAGTGACTGTTTCTCCGTTGAACTGTGAATTTTTCGTGATATCACCTCTATTCTTAAAAATGTAACTGATAACGGCGCGACGGTGTTTGACTCGAAATGACAGTGTTTCAGATGAAGTGAAATGCGTATTCGGGCTGTGGGCATGCTTTCCGGTTGGAAGGATTTTCAAATGAAGAATGATCAAATCCGGATAGAGAAATTTCCTTTATGTTGATAAAAGTGATATTCATAAAAATTATTTGTATCGGATCGTTCGATGAGTGCTACTATATAAAACTCTGTTCATTTTCCAAATACGTATGAAAAATTGTATTTTTGAAGGATATCCATTCCTTCTGCTGTTTACTTTGGGGAGCAGGGCTCAGTTTTTGTAATCTCTATGAATGTTATCGTACAAAGCATAATTTTAGCAAGATCAGTCATTTTATTCTAGTCATGCAGTTTTATATGCCGTACGGATTTTGAACGACTTTGAGCATAAATTATTCGAGCAGAGCGTTTTGCTAGCTATCTTTTTGCCGAATTATGATTGTTTTGGTTCTCTATTTGATAAATATAAAACATTTCATACAAGAAGATATTTTTCATGAATTCAAATTTGCAAATGTTTCATAATCGTCTATGAAGTAGGATAAAATTTGCTTATTATTTGCTAAACATATTATAAAAGCTAGAAATAATTTGCTAAATGTTTTGTAAAAGTTTGGAAAATTTACAAAATATTTACTAAACATTTCGTAAAAGTTCAGAGAATTTGCCAAATATTTTGTGGAAGTTTGGAAAGTTTGCTAAATATTTAGTAAAAGTTTAGGAAATGTACTAGGTTTGATAAATATTTCTTAAATGTTTAGGACTTTAATGCCAAGTACTTGGTAAGTATTTGTTAAACTGACAACGGTAATTTTACTCGGGTAACACTGAAATCGAAGTTAAGCTACAAGAACACTATAATTTCACAAAACACAACATCACAATCTAATTGAAAACAACCTAATATTGAATACACACAATCAACTACAAACTCAATAACATAACTATAAACCCCAATAACATTACAATCAACACATAAACCAGCAACGATTGCAAAAGCATCAAGTGGGTAATTTTTCTCTCCGGCAAAATGGGGTTAACCGACAAGAATTGCCTTGAGTTAAAATGCAGAACGCCCCCAGAAAAGTGCATTCAGCGTCAAAGGTCAAAAGTTGCTAGTTTAGAACCATTGAAGGAAATACGTATACTGTCCTATCTTGCTCTTACTCGTATCCTGTGAATCGCTGGAGCCTCAAATGTCACACTAATTTGTTGGATGTTATATAAATCGCTCTGTTTGATTGATATCTATCGGCAATAGATTTCCGTTCATTTTTTCTCATAAAAACGTCACCTTTCTTTGATTGATAAGAAGGTAAAATGAAAGCTGAGAGGATATGTAACACTTAGAAAGGAAGTTATATAAAATCCAGATACAGTGAGAAAAGCAAATGAGCTTCCCTCACATCTGGATCATGTCAGAACGGCCAAGGTGAGTTGATGATTCAGATGAATAATGTATTTATATCAGAGTGAGTAACATGCAGTAAATGATTAAGCAAGCTCGAAGTCGAGAGCAGCAAAGGCCGTGATGGGAGAGAATATAGCCTCATCCATAAACTGCTGGAATAACCTGAGGGGGAGGATTCCATTCAATAATGAATTCGAACGAACGAACATGATTTTTTCCTATTACCGGTGAACGATTAGAATGAATGAATAACACTGATCAGAAACCAAAAATTATCCGAAATGGTAACACATCTGACGGGTGTCCATTAAGTCTGGAACCATGGGGATAATAAGGGGATAAAATATGCAATGTAACCAAAAGTTAATGAAAATATCATTTCGAATACTTTCGATTTACAAGTTCTCAGCATGAGCTTCGCGACACTTCTGAAATCGAACTGAAATTCCATGTTGCACATTTTGCGACATGGCTTCATTTAAGCGGACTTCTGAACATGCTTCTAGGATTTGCTCTTGCAAGTGAACCAAATATCGCATTCTGATTTGGCACACACCTTTTACCTGAGGTAAGTAAAGGGACCTTAAAAGTAAAGGGTCTGTCGTAGTTCATTGAATATCATAAGAGAATGACAGCTATTAAGTCAATACAAGGCACCAGCACCCTTGATTCCCCGACCACACTGTCTCGCTACAATATGAACGCTGTCAGCGTTCTGTCAATAACAATAGGACAATAGGCTGTCGATATCACTTAGAGATGATGTCTGCCTTCACTCGCATTCCTTTTGAACCGTCAGCGTGGCCTAGTAAAGAAGGTGAGAGCTCGTCTCCACCGCGGACTTCGGTTCAATTCCTAGGTCGGGCGAGTGCAGTCGGAGAATCAAGGGTGTTGGTGTGTTGCTTTGACTCCAATTGTTCAAAAGTTGTCAATGCTCTTTAGACATTTGAAGGGTCCTTGGAGCCCATTCAACTGTTCCTCTACAACCGATTAGCATCAATGTTTAGTTGAGCTAACTTCTTTCCTTGATGGCATAGTGAGGCGGAGCTCCATTTAGTTGAAACAGAGTAGGCTTGCATCCTCTTTATCATGTTCAGGTAATAGATGCTTTTGCAATGTTCCATCTGTAGCCGTTTAGTCTCATGAAAGAAGAACGGCCCTATGAAACGGGCTCTCCATAAACCAGACCCACACCACACTGCTACCTTTGACAATCCTTGAGCGTTGTTATCACGCATCCAATGAGGATTGAGGTAGATCCATAAATCTTCAAATTTTGTTTGCTTACCTCGCTCGACACATGCAAACTTCACCAAAGCGTGTAGAGCTACAATCGAATTGAAACGGTGTTGCTATCATGTGACTTGAATCAATGATTTATAGACAGAACGTATAAGACATTACTCTTTAACGCGATCTCGTGTTACAATGTTTACATCAGTGATTTTAAGTGTCACTGTCCATCGTGAACACTTTCGACACCTGTGAAATTGTAAGTATTCTAAAGGAGGTTTTCTCTGATTGAATATTCATGTATTACATTTCTTGGTTGCGTAGTAATGCTGCATGTAATAGTGCAACACATAATGATATTAGCACATTATATATAGGTATAATTCACAAAGTCAAAAAAAAATCATGTTTTAGATATATAAATCAACATGGTTGCAATAGTGACATCATCGCTCCATTCAAATGATTTGAGTCAGTTTAGTAAATGGAGTTGAGGTTTTTCGGAGTCATGTGGAAGTAATCAAGCAAAAGCGACTTCTACTTCACATGACTTCTAAACTTTAATACACCATATATGTTGAATATTATTGCTTCCGCTCGAAAATATGTAGCAAAGCAACTACTGATCTGCTAATCTACGAGAAGTGTTCAACTTGAAATAAAGATGAGAAGTTCCAGTAAAATTTAAGATCATGGCTATCACATAGTCTTGTGACAAATCATCAATGCTGCGAAATGAATACATTTTAACCAATAAAATCCAAGGTGATCTGGTGTCCGCATTAAGATTTGGTAGCAAATTACCTACTATGATTTCATTCATGCACTGCTACCAGATCAACACAGTCTGGTGGCCAGGAAGGCCAAACCATCTTCATTTGGGAAGAAATGTTAGTTATTTTTGATGAATTGGCTTCGCAGCGAAATTTATTTCATTTGGTAGCTGACGGCTTAGACCTTCAGTGTGCAAGTAATTTGTCTATCACAAAAACTTGTGATGGCAGAATATTAATCTATCGCTATAACTCCAGCAACTTTTCTTGAAGGAAGATAAAATTGAAGATATTAACGGTATTTGTCACATGCTTAAATGCTTAATATTTTAGCATTATCGCAGTGTATCACCAACCGTGCCACTGTCACTGCATTTGTGATATCTCTTCGAATTCGTCAGCTACATTGAAAGTTCTGTTAAGTTCATGTCATATCAATAACACGGCACTAGCTACATGTACTTCACGCAAGGCTACTTAGATGCAACAAATAATAAGCCGGTTATGCAGGATCAGCAAATTTTTAGTTGAAGAATCAGCTGATAAAAGAGCAAGTGTCGTAAGCGGCTGTTACTGCTCTCCTGTGCAATTTTGTAAGTGCCGACATCAAAGCCGACATCAGCTGGCAAAATTCTCATATTTCATAATAATCTTCTGCTTTCTTTACGAAAGCCGCACAGAATGACATTTGTTGCAATGACCCCTACTATAGTGATTGGACTGCCTATCAGGCAAGATCGGAATTAAATCAGATAACAGATAACACCAGCGTTTCATAAGTAGTTATCACTGATTCGGATACAAACGAAATTAAAATATGCTGTAGCCGATTTCGCAACATCTTTTAGGAACGTATATTCACCGAATGCCCTGCGTATTACAGTCCGTTTCATAAAAAGTGGATCATCCTAAAATTTGACTAAATAAAACATAAGTATGATACAGAAAGCATTTTTCATGTTATTTCATGTCACTAATATATTTAAATGTCCTTATATAATCTGATAAGCTATGATACAGTAACGATTCTTAAGAAGCTAATATTTTGTGGCCCTACCTTTATTGTCAATGACATTACCAATTCGTCTAGGCATTGATTCGATGATATCGTTGATTTTTGACTGATCTAACTCTTTCCACTCTCTTTTTAACAGTGACGTAAGTTGTGATACGCCATCTGTAGGTAGCAGTGAACGACGAACGTTACGTTTTAGAATACTCCATACATTTTCGATGGGATTCAGATCAGGAGAACGAGCTGGCCAAGATAATGTCTGAAGCCCTAATTGAGACTTGCATAAGTTGACTCTACTACTCCTGTGACACGTAGCATTATCATCCATAAATAACCAAGTCGATGGATCACCAAGTTGATCTGTCATTTGGCCAATGTTCATTCGTAAAACATTTACATAGCGTTCAGAATTCATGGTTCCTTGCTGTATGTGAAGTTCAGAGCGGCCATTGGTCCCAATGCCAGCCCAAATCAGTAGAGTCGCATCACCTTGTACCCGGGGACGATGTAAATGTCTCGGAATTTCCTGATCAGATTTTATCCATAATCTCAATCGACCATCACTATCCTTCAGACGGACTGATGCCTCATCAGACCAGACAACCCGATCCCATTGATTTCGCCAGTGACAATGACTCATTGCCCATCTGAGACGTCTTTTTGTATGCTGATCTGATAATTCGATCTGAGAGGGCCTCTTACAGCTCTTGAAATTCGACTCAATAACTCTTCTACGAATAGTGGAGAATAGACGAGTAGTGCAGCCATCTCAGTTAACGAGAGACTTGGATCAACTTTAACAAATCTCAAAATTAGGCGGTCTCTACGTTTGGATGTTTTGCGTGGACGGCCAGAGCCCTCTTTACGACATAGTCGAAAATCATCATTATGCCATCGATGCACATTTGTGTAAAGGACATTTAGTCGCTTGCTTGTAGCTCGCAAAGAAAACTCTAATTCTAGCAAGGCTGACACTTTGCCTTTTGTGAATGCGATCTCGTTATTGTTCATTTGTGCTTTGTATTGTTTTCAACCGGTAAGAGATAGATTTCTAGCTGAAAGCAATCAGGAGTGCTGCCAACACCACTGCAACGAAGTCAGGAAGCTATGGAACATGAAGTCCAGTTAATCACATGTAGCAGTTACATTATTGTTGATGAATAATAGTGCTATACTGGCTCTGATTGACCGATTTTCTTTATTTTTGTTTTGCTTGATAGCTTTTGGCTTGTAGAACAACATATTACATAACAAAGGAAACAAATGTAATTTTATAAGAGTGAGGTATGATTTTGTGTAACATTGCTAAATGAAGATCAAATTATCTACTACTTTTTTTATCTATAACAGGAAAACAACTCAATATTCATGCTTGAAATTTCCAACAATGATATTAGTAAGCACAACTGACATATCTTCCAAATTTCATAGAAATTCGTTGAAGTTTGGCGTAGTTAGACAAAGTTGAAGTTAAGGCGATGTTTAAGGGTGATCCATTTTTTATGAAACAATCTGTATTACCGACCGCCAATGGTAAAAAGATTATTTCATCGATAACAATTACTGTCGTTTGAATTTCAGTGTGTGCGCTCTTCTAATTACAGTTTGGTATTTTATGCCTTCTCAAAACACCAAGACATCTTACATTTTCTTCAACTTCCACCCATCCTCTTCATTTTCTAAATTGCTTCGAACTTCATTTGCATGTTGATCACCACGTAAACAATATGAAAATCTGCATAATTCCCAAAATCAAAGCGACGTCGTCCTAGCTCGCATGAATGTTCCATGCCGAGATCAAGTTGACGCATCTGTACTTCTACACCGAAGACGAATTTACAGACTCATCTACCCCTGACATGACTGAATCCACTGAATCTTCGTCTCCAATTACGCGAGATCAATTGAATCCTGTTTCCCATTCCCATCGACGAGTATGTCCTTGACCCTCATGAAAATACCTCACTAACTTCTCCTCAAACTCTCCAAAACTTACAGCGAAATGGTGAATCTCATGATGAATTAACGAGAATTTAAGCTGATTGAGGCGAATGTAGGACGGGTTCACTTTAACTTACAGCGAATGCGAATTTTCTCTTTACGAATAATGGCCGTAGGGCGAATATTGAAGTCTTCCTCCTTAACTTCTCAGTAACTAAGAGCGTGGAGATTATCAACGATCCTATTAATGAATTCAGTGGGATGGTTGATAATGATATACAGTGCACTAAGTAAATGAGTCATAGCTCATCATCGTCTGATTGGATCAAGGTAGGTACTGTATTGTGAATTTCATCAGAGGAACGCATACCAGAGGACATTTTCGTCGTTGGTGCTTTTGATGACGGACAAGTGATTTCACAGCATTCGAGCAGCGAAGAATTACAAGTGAGTGTTATCTTATGTTTGATATACTTAAGTAGTTTGCAATCCATCAACCTAAGCTGTTACACCGAAAAGAGTCAAATAGCTATCTGTCTATATAAGAAAACGATTTCAGAATGTTATGAATATAAAGCCTTATGTTTGAAGCAAGTGCACCATTGAAAAGGAGTTTCACTATTATTTAGGCAAGCAGATATTGAAACTTTTTTGCATTAGAGTGTGGTATTTACAGATAAAGAAATTTCCAACGACTTTCATTAGCTGATCTCATTAGAAAGATCACTTAACAGATTTCTCAGTTTGATTTTTTCAATTGAATTCGATAGAAATGCCTAGAAAGAGAGATTACTTGACTTGGCTAAGACCTAATCTGGAGAAGAAATTCCAAGAACCACATTTAATAGACTCATTTCCCAACAGACAGTGGATGCACAGATTTCTTCCATGTCTGAGCAAACTTTTGATGCATCTCAATTTATGCTGGCGTCCGATGTTAGTCTGTTGGACGATGATGTTTCGACAGATAATGATACCGAGAGCGAGTCGGAATTGTTCAATGAATTCAATCGAGAGGAAAGTGAAGCATTATATGAAGGATCTAACATTACAATATCCACTTTTATGACGACGTTTTTGTCCATTGTTATCTCTTGCAATTTGTCTCTCTCATGTGTAGAATCCATCTTGAAATTTACGAGCATGATTCTTCCGCAGCCTAATAACGTGATTAAAACTAAATATAGATTCAAGAAATATTTCAGCTCATCATCCGATGGCTTCACTGAATATCACTATTGTGGTGAATGTGCAAAAGTTTTATTGCCAAGCCTCAATTGCGAAACGTGTCAGAAATCGTTCACTAAAAAGCAACTTGCTAAACAGGGACATCGGTTTTATATGACAAATATTCAAAAGTTGATGAAAAGAGTTATCGAAGTCCATCAGAAAGCTTTCTTACCATTAAAAGGCAAAAGGTTCGAAGATCTGTATAGAAAGTTTTCAAATAATGTCTTGACCGTAAGCTTCTGTTTTGATGGAGTGGCGATATTCAAATCTACTAAAAATTCAGTGTGGCCCATACTGGCTTTCATCAATGAGCTTCCAAACCATCTAAAGTTCAATAATATGATACTTTGTGGGCTTTATAATGGTTGTAGTAAGCCAGATACAGCAGTCGTGTTCAAACCGTTCATTGACAATGTAAAATTTCTATTTGAGCATGGAATCGAAGTCAGTGGCTACAGAATCATTTTTTTTAATTGCACTTGTGATTCAGTGGCAAGGTGTCAGTTACAAAACGTACAGCAATTTAACGGATACAATGGATGTAATTGGTGTGAATACCCATCGGAAAGCGTCCGTAAAGGCAGGGGCTATAGTAATGTATATCCATACTCAGATGTTGAAGAGTATTTAAGGACTTGTGATAGCGTTGCTTTGCACGCAGCGAAGGCTGAATCTAGTGGTAAACCCCACTTAGGTGTCAAAGGTGCTAGTTGTCTGAATGAATTTCCATTTTTTGATGTTGTGGAGGGATTCACGATCGATTTAATGCATTGCCTGGACCGAGGAGTGATGAAGTGTCTGTTGGACATTTGGTTTGGTTCAACAAGCAGTTTGATGGATAAGGGAGTCTGTATTACGAAATATAAGGATAACATCGATGCTGAGTTGTCGCGGTTTCAAGTTCCTTCTTCAATTTCACGTGTACCTAGATCTTTGAAATTTCTCAAATTTTGGAAGGCTCAGGAATTCCACAATTTTTTGCGTTATTATGGACCACTAGTATTGACTAAATATCTACCAGAACGAGCTTTTGAAAACTTTATTTTGCTTAGTGATACATTCAATGATATTTTGCAACAACATGACACTGATTTGGAGAAAATTGATGTTAATTTGAACAGATTTGTTTACGAATATGAACAGTATTATGGAAAGGAATGCATGACCTATAATGTACATCAGCTACTGCATGTATGCAATTGTTTGAAGAACTATGGCATCTTTCCGTTGTACTACATGTACAAGTTTGAATCCTTCAATGGTTTGTTATCTAAATTGTTTAATGGCAATCAAGAAATTAGTAAACAAATTCTCCAGCGGTTCAATTTGCTGTGGCATTTCACGAACACGTGTGAATCAAAATACATGCCAAGCATTTTTGAAGATTTTATTATTGAAGAGATGCGATCAAATAGCCCTATTCACATAGGAGCAAGTTCAATATTCGAACTAGATGAAGCTATCTACATTCTCTACGATTAAGTGGCATTTCATGCCAGAAGAACATGGAGGTGATAAAGAGTGTTACAATTAATGGTAGAACTTTAACGGGGTCGATGTTTTGTAAAACATCGAGAAGATGCGGATGCTATGTCTACAATGAGGAAATGATATTATACACATCCTTCTTCATTCAATGGTGTAATCTCATATTTCTTGTTGGATACCATGTAGAGCACGAAAGCCAAAGCTCATATGTCAAAAGAGTCCTGAGGCTTGGGAATGTGATAGTAAGAGACCTATCGAAATTGGAATTCAATCAAATGATTGTTTATAAGGAAAATGGAAAGACACTTCTATCCATTGTGCCTCGATCAGATCCGGCGTTTTAAGTTGATTTGAACATACACTACATAGCCTATCGCAATGATCTCATGATTACTATATTAGTCTAGTCTTAGCATTGTAAAGTAATTTTATTACAATCAGCACAACCTGAAGCAAATAATTTCCATGTTTAGGACAAAGATTTGCTTTAATCACATCCTTGTCTGAAAAATTATCATCTCTAAGAAGCCTGTACATCAAAAATAGAATAGGTGAGTTCAAAGGAGAACGCAAGCTATTGCTGTCATCCCATGATATTAAAATTGATACGCATTTTATTTCAGAAATATGCGTTATGTGATAATACAATGGGAAGAAAAGTCGGCGGAATTCAAACCTCAATTGTCAATCGAGCCAGAAAGCTCTGTCCGCGATCCTCGGTTGCTTTCGAATAAAAATCGTTCAGGAGATATAACTTGGACCGGCTGTTTAACAACCAAGCCACCATCTGGTTGGGAAGTACACAAAGGACGGGTGCTTGAAATTGTAGGTAAGATTATACCGCACCATGTGAATTTTTATCATCTACACTGCATTCAATTTACATGTATGTTTCAAGTGAACCAATAGCTTTCACATCAACTAAGAGATAGTGTTAGTAAACTACATTCATTATGTCGGTCGTTGTTTCTCTTTAGAAGTAACTTCGCATAATATTTCTCTGATGCTTGGGAAATTATCACATCATTGGGGTCGTAATAATAACCACACTGACCCCACTGGTGACCATGGAGAATAGCTTTCTTTGACGGCTGGCAGGCAAAGACAATAGGCCTACTACGGCGATTCCTTCTGGGAGCAAGGAAGTCGGAGCGGTTGCTTGATAGGTGTGTCTGGGGTAGCGTTACTTGGTGTCAGGGTTGGTTCTTGTTGGGTTCCTGGCCCCTAAGAGCTATGTAGTGCTCATGGCTGAGGAGACACCCCTGCAGCTGACAATGTGTCCCTGAGACTCCAGAGTCAATGAGTCAATTTAGTTCAATAATTTTATTTGCGACAAATAGTCCTACTTCGATGTTTTTCACGTAATGCGAAGTGACAATTTTAAATGGTCAAAAGTTTTTCTGTGTCAAGTTGTCCGACTTACGTAATTGAAAAGCTCCAACAACACAACCCTTTGAAACATGCATTGCGATTTTTTGTTGTTGAAAGGTAACAGCTAGTAAGTAGTGAAAACTGTGCCCTACTTGCCACGGATAGGTACATGGATAGGTACATGTAAAGTTTAGTGTTATCAATAGGAACATGGATAGGTACATGTATACTTTAGTTATCGATAGGCACATGGATAGGTACATGTATAATTCAGTGTTATGAATAAGAACTTGTATGAGATCTGTTTTACTGGATAGGTACATGTGTTTGGTACACTGTGTTTCGGAACGTCTATGATCGAACTTGTGTGGTTTGGTTCTGAGCACTTGGATACGTACCGATAGACGTCCGTTGTTTGATTTTGAATGGGTTTGCTCAATTGCGACTATTGTGACAATTATTTTTAATGTAGCACTATTTAGATGTGAAACTTTACTGTGCAGTTATGATTTAGTTGCTCCCCAATAAGAAAACCAATTCCAGAACTATGTTTAAAATGAAAAGACAAGAGATTTACAATGTAAGTTTAATTTAAGCGTGAAAAATAAATGACGGGTGCAAATCACGTCCCTCAGGCGACTCCATGATCTTCAGGAAGTCATCGCACCACTCATGAAAAGTCTGATTTTTACTAAAGTCATGGTCACACTCGTGTACCGGACACTTCACTGATAGTCCATTCCGCCTTTGAAGTGCAGAGACAGTCAAGGTCTTCCACAGGGCCACTTTGCAGCCGCAAGACAGATGCATGGTCATGTCCAACTGACCTCCCATAATGACTTGGCTGTCATTTTGAAAATAAAATAGTGGTTTTGAGGACATGCTTCTTGTTATGGAACGTTGAGGATAAGTACTTAACAGTTTGGAACAATGTCATCCTTTATATAGTTATATATATTCTTTAGGGAAGTTCGGTACCTCTCTGATTGGCTGTTAGGATTTCCTTTGTTAAAAAGAAAAGTATATAAGTCCGAGGTTTGTACCAATTCTTATCAAAGGTTCTAATCCTCACGTTTACAAGTTACAATTATTTTAGATCTACAAGTCATAATGGATCGCAAACAGAAAGCCGCAGTTGAGAACGGTACTGCTGATCGTACCACTTCGCCAGTGGAAAGTACCAGTACACCTCCCCAATCTCCGATGGAGCGATCGACAACACCAAACGAGCCGGTGGTGTTCACCCAAGCCCCTGCATCGCCCGACTACTCGAGTGATGAGGATAGTGACGTATCAATCGAGACGATGCGTCACATGAATAAGAAGTCCATGCGAACGCCACTTTATGGACGGGTCACGGTCAAAGTCAAGAACGCCCCGAAAAAGTATCACACCAAACGGGTGTTCATGAGGATGGAGCCGAACGAGCGGAACCTCACAACCGCTCTCGAATTTTCGGTCATCAACCTTGACACACCACGTCGCTGTCCCTGTGCGCCAAGAAGACCAGGATCCATGTGCAAGTGGACTTGAAAAAACTTGTACCCTTTCCTTACCTTGATGACATTTAGTGTGTTTTTTCTTAATCTCTTTATTTAATATTCATTTGTATATATGAACAGACTTGTTTTATCATTTCACAAATCGGTCTTCAATTAAGGTCTGAATGGGAAAGGGGAATAACTATTTACTATTAATGATGTTCAATAACTGAATTGAAACAAAAAATCAAGTATGAAGACTTCAACTTGAAATAAATAGGAACAT
>CAJQUW010011300.1:0-12078 GCA_907163375.1 Prostheceraeus crozeri | reverse complement strand
AAACACTTGATAGAAAGCTTCGTTCACATGAGTCTGAACAACTGTGGTCTTTTCGACCAATTTAGTCAGTGGAGTCGGTGGGGGGGGGGCGGTGTTCTCCTCACGGACCCATTCCTCCCATTACATCCTTGGCGATCTCCCTCACCTTCCTGCTAGCCTCATGACTCCACCTTTCACATTTTGCGCTTGCGTCTGCCCGATGACTCAGCCTTTCACATTTTGTCCTTGCGTCCGCCTGATGACTCAGCCTTTCACATTTTGCGCTTGCGTCCGCCTGATGACTCAGCATTTCACATTTTGCGCTTGAATTTGGAATGGGCTTACTACTTTGAGTCACAATATTCGTAGGAATAAGTTGGAGACCGTGACGTAGTAGAGAATAAAACTGCTCACACGCAAATTGATGTCACTTGAACTCAAAACAGTATTCCAATCTATATCATCAAAAAACTCAGTCGCTTGCTTCAATTTGGAATTGTTTTATCGAAAGATCCATCAACATAGGTCGTCGATTTTGTCGAAAATGAAATTTACCGAGACGGAATAATGATAGCTTGGCGATGATCACTATCACCCAGAGGTGGATACAAGCATGAACTGTGATTGGAAAAAAGGAAACAAACTTCCTCAGGTTGAATATCTTATCCAAGCAAGCACTAGCCCAGCAGCGTTGATGCCTCAACCATTTACCACAAGATTTAAAACTTGTTTCTTAACGATTGAGTATTCTCATAATTGGAAGTTCCACATGACAAATCACCATGACCCAAGGGATATCTGTTTAAATCCTTCATCTGATAGTATCGCGATTATGCTCGCTAAGAATCGCTTGTTGGTAGGAATTTCAATGACCTTCCGTGATGAAAATACAGTTGCCACTAAGCTAAAGGACACATTGAAAGTTCTGTAACAAACATACATAAAGAGAGATTCCAGATCTTCGGTAGGAGAAAAAGGATTGAAACCGTGCAACAACTTTGAACTCTGATTTAATCCATACAGCAAATCCACCGCCGCGTTTATCACTCTTGCGATCTGCCTGCATTGCATTGTTATTTATCAAGTATTATCAGTAATTGATCAGGCACCTGACCGTCCAACCAAGTTTCAACGACCACTAATGAATTGTCGGGAGAATTTTGTTGAAAAAAAAGAAATAACTCATCAATTTTATTTTTAATGACCGCACGTTTGTTAAAACAAATAGAAGGATAAGTTCATTGTTGCTTTGTCAATTTGAGTCTTTGACAATACGCAATCGTTTTTAAGCAAGATATCTTCTCCATTTTGCTTCCACATTGGAATTCCTCAAGCAACTTGTCGATCTGCTCTCTCTGCATTCGAGTTAACTCATGTCGAATAGACACTGTCCAAATTGGGATGTCAAATCTCTAGAAATGATAAAACAATAAAAACCTCTAGAATGGAATTAGCTTCATGCAATAACAATAGTGGCACAAAAATCGCACGCATTTTCACTTTAGATTCGCTTGGTCAACGGCTGTATGACTGGGTTAGAATCAGTCTCATGGCAATTCTAAGCTTTTCATAGGTGATCCATGCCCCAACTTTGTTCCCCCATAGAAAGCGACAACAATAAAACTCTTAGAACGGAGGTAAGCTTCATGCAATACACAATAGTGGCACAATAATAGCACGCATTTTCACTTAGATAACTTGTCAACGGCTGTATCATTGGGTTTTAGAGTAGTCACATGTGCGAATCAAAGTTTTAATTGGTCATACATGCCCCAACGTAGTTCCCCCGGATGTGCCTCGACCTTGAGTCAATTTCCATTCTAGTCAATCTCAGTTAAACAATCTATTTCTATGTTTCCCCCGGATGTGCCACGGACTTGAGTCAATTTCCATTTCTAGTCAACATTCAGAATAAAAACAACAATCTATTCTATGATTCAGAATGTCTTTTACATTCACACCTATCATTCGCACTACAAGAGTACCATGGATATTCGATGAAACCATAGGCTTTGCAGGCACCTGTCTGACAGATTAGAATCACTCCTTGGATATGAAATGTTTTGCTTGCAACAATACAGATTGTCGGAATCACCGTCAATTGAAAGCTCGCAGACCGTGCACACAATAAGGACTTCGCTACCTTTTCGTGAGATGAATGGAAATCTGAAAACTAATTAATTGGCGAACACAAAAAATTGAAAATAACAAAGAAGAGAAGCAATACCGACGAATATTTTGATGATAATGATATGTACGATGTTACGGCGATTCGAATGATATGCAAAATACTTATGTTGAGATGAATACAACACCGTCAATGGAACAAATGTCTCTGACAAGCAGCAAGAGCAAGAGAGAACGTCTGCACACGACCACGTCCGATTATGTCAGCAGATTGTGCCATTTGATTAACGTTACATGTTCCAATGCTTCCTTTCTAGTCAAAGAGAAGAAGAGACGACCTGTGTAAGTATGTGGTTATTATTATAGAGTGTCGGATTTCTATGCTCGATATCGTCAGACCAATCCATGATATTCCGATGCTTCCTAGTGAAAGTCTTCTGATTGTGATGTAGAAACAGTCGCATCGTCAGCGCATTAAAGCTCATTTCAGCTTTCAAGTAGTATCATGAACGTAGTGATCGATATTACGAATTAAAAGGATCTGAAGTTGATCCTTGAGAGATTCCCTAATCTACTTCTTCAAAGCTGTTTCTCTTTGCTCTGTAGGATTATCAAAATCCACTTATTTATTTATCGAATGTCTTTTAGAATCGATACTTTTTCGAATCATCAAGAAATTTGGTGATGCAGTCGTCAGTAGCAACAAGACCTCCCAATCGTAACAAGTATCTCCAATGGTTAAGGGGATTATAGGATAGTTAATGTAGCATGTGGAGTTTAGTGTTGCAATGAGTAATGGATTTCAATGCAACGTAGGACCTACTACCCGAACATTAGACAGTGGATACTTTTTGAAAAGTTAACGGCACGCGATAAAAAAATTTTTTTTTTTTTTTTTATTTTGAAAAAACTTGACGGCTGTACAAGGTACAAGCAAACACTCCCACTTAATCTTGGGACAATAACTGAAATGGAAAAAATTGATGAAAAGTTGCGAAACTCATTGTTCCCAGACTTTTATAGGTCAACATCAGCGGTCATCAATGTAAAATCAAACGATCTGAATGTTATTTCAAGTTTTGTTTCACAAAATTAAAACTGCGCCTCCCTTTCTTTTTAAGCCGCAAAGTTATATTTATTGATTTAAAAAATACAAATGAGACGGACCGGTCGAACGGTTTCTGCACTCAGTGCCTTTCTCAAGACCCAACACTTAAAAACTTGCAATGGAATCATCCATTACATTTAAATACCGAAGACATGATCACTCACTATCAGTTCATCTTTCCGATTGATTTTATGGCTTTCAATATTTTGTGGTATCAATTCACTCTCTCTAACCGAGTTTTTATTGGATTATTCTGAATAATCTATGATTGACAAATGAAGGCATCTATGGAAAGAAGTAATTGGTGTGGTCCAAAGTGTAACCGAAGTGACCAATATGAACCGATAGAGCCTTTACTACTCTATTGTCAATTGCTAGCGACAATGTTCTTGGAAACGATATCTAAAAGGACGGTTCCGTAGAACCTATGTAGAAGTCACCACACAAAGAACACGTGGAAATTTATAAATAAACATACCGCCTTTCTCACAAGCATGATCATTATTTTAAAAGATTCGCAGATTTTACAGCTACAATTAGTAGAAGAATTTAGAGAATTGAAGCTTACTGAAAGTGCTTTGTAATTTAGTTTTCCAAAAAGTTTTTGAACTATTCTAAAGGGCATTGTCATATTTATTTCACTAACTTATTTTAGTTTTCTGTGTGTAGCGTCATTTATAAAATCCAGTTTGGTATTGGATGCTATTTGTATTTATTTTCGTCGTCCACCTGCTATGTAGCTATAGGAAGAGCCGTTTTTTTTGAACATATCCCTCCAATGATAATTATTTTTTCTTAGTTTTTTCTTAAAGGTCGTTTACAATGAACGTCCAACATCAATCGCAATCAGGAGCAACCGTACACCTATGGTTATTTATCGTGTTTCTTAATGAAGTTTTGCTTAGACGGAAATCTGGAACAGTGCTAAATTTATCGAGACATATCCCCAAGAATGATTTTCTTTATTGTAAGGTCTGGAAGTAAACTTCCCTTCGCTATTGATATAGATAAATCCAGAAAATTTAAGACGCCATTTTCTGGTGCTTCTATGGTAAATTTTAATGTCTGGGTGAATAGAATTAAAAATTTCTAAATATGCTATTGAACTAAAGACGATTCATTGGCAAACGGGCCAAGAATTATGTCATCAATATATTCTACGGTATAATTTTGGTTTTTTAGATATAATTGATGAACATAATTCTTGGCCCGTTTGCCAATGAACCGTTCCTTTTGGTTCATATAGCATATTAGAAATTTTTAATTCTATTCACCCAGACATATAAATTTATACCATAGGATAGCACCAGAAAATGGCGTCTTAAATTTTTCTGGATTTATCTAGTATCAATAGAAAGGGGAAGTTTACTTCCAGCACTTACAATAAAGAAAATCATTCCTGGGATATGTCTCGATAAATTTAGCAAGAGTTTCCAGATTTCGTTAAGCAAAACTTCATTAAAAACACGATAAATAAACATAGCGTGTACGGTGCTCTGATAAGCGATGATTGTTGGACGTCAGGGTAAACGACTTTAAGAAAAAAACTTAAGAAAAAATTTATTATCATTGGAGGGATGTTCAAAAAAAACGCCTAAGCAACATAGCAGGGACGACGAAAATAATACAAATAGCATCCTACAACTGGATTTTATAAATGACGCTACACACAGAAAACTAAATAAGTTAGTGAAAAAATATGACATGCCCTTTAGAATAGTTCAAAAACCTGGAAAACAAATACGAAGCACTTTCAGTAAGTTCAATTCCTCTAAATTCTTTTCTACTAATTGTAGCTGTAAAATCTGCGAATCTTTAAATAATGATCATGCTTGTGAGAAACGGTATGTTATTTATAAATTCACGTGTTCTTTGTGTGGTCGACTTCTACAATGGTTCTACGAACCGTCCTTTTAGATATCGTTTTCCAAGAACATTGTCGTAGCATTGACAATAGAGATAGTAAAAGTGCTCTATCGGTTCATATGTCTTCGGTACACTTTGACCACACCAATACTTTTCCTAGATGCCTTCATTTTGTCATTCATAGATATTCAGAATAATCCAATAAAAACTCGGTTAGCTGAGAGTGAATTGATACACAAATTGAAGCCTAAAATCAATCGGAAAGATGAACTGATGTGAGTGATCATGTCTTCGTATTTAAATGTAATGGATGATCCATTGCAAGTTTTTAAGTGTTGGGTCTTGAGAAAGGCACTGAGTGCAGAAACCGTTCGACCCGTCTCATTTGTATTTTAAATCAATAAATATAACTTCGGCTTAAAAAGAAAGGGAGCGCAGTTTTAATTTTGTGAAACAAAACTTGAAATGAAGAACCTCCCGTGTGCCACCATCAATTTGATCTGAATTTAGGTTGTTGTGAAGAGAGTTTTCAATTGACGTCTCAAATCAATGGAATTCCCTCACAAGTAAATAAGTAAATCTCACTTCAGTAAATTAGATTGAAACTAGAAGAAATCATATTGGAATTTAGAATTTGTTGACCGCTTAAAGTTTTCTGCAGACGGGATAAAGACAAGCACACTACGAATTGTTGTTATTATTATTGTTATGTAACTGTTAAATCAATGCCCGTTTGGGTCATTGTTTTGATGATCTGTTTTCAACTGGCTTGTGTTTGATTGACTTTGAAAATGCAGTTAACATGATCGCAAATTATGAAGTGGACTTACAGCTTATTAGATTAGTAAATAATTCAATACGCGTATTGCTGCTTGTCGCACAAAACATGATATCAAAGTGCGAATAATTGCATTGTAATAGGTAACTCTCTCTGATACAGAGAACCGGCAGGCCTACTATTCATGCATTTCACGAATGCCACGTAGAAATTGTATGATGTCTAATGGCATAAGTGCACAAAATAATGTCTGACAATCAAGGCCTTAACCAATCGGTACAGAGACGTCAGCCACCGGCCCGACCATGACGCCGGTTCCAACCCTGGTGTACAAGATGGAGGGGGTCATTCGGCACATTCCCAGCTCATTGCGGTAGTGGAGGCAACGAATATGAAATTTGGCTACCCTTCCACGCCTTGTCAACGCCCACAGTCTTTCTATCAGGTATGAAGTAATCTTCATTAGAAAAATTTAAGATGGAAATTGATTCGGTTGCTTTTAGTTTTAACTGGACATTCCTCAAAGAAGAATTAGTATCCAAAATGTCATTGTCAGATCCCTTACCGTCCGATTAAAGCCGAGACAAAGGAATATCTTGTCTGCAACTCAACTTGTCGATGTATGCACCCAAAAATTCTCAAGACAATTCAAATGATATCGATTGAGAAAGTTTGAGAAATTAAGAGATGCATTTTGCAATGAAAGCAAGATGTCTTCCCAGATGTTTTCAAATTGAGAGTAAATGACACAGAGAGATCTGTTGATATTCCTTGTAGATTTTGAGGTGTGAATTATTCCGCGAAACAATCCATTAATCTTTTGATCACGGAGTTTTATCTGAATGTGATAAAGTTTTAAAGCAATGAGAGCTTCATTGAAACTAGTAATAGTTTATGTACTAATAGAATCTGAAGACTGGTTTTGTGATTTCAGCAACTGAGCTTGGTAAATAATATCAATGGACAATGAAGAGTAATGGGCAAAAGACCGTTCCAGGACACCATAAAATTCAAAAAAATAGTATCTTTAAAAACGACATAAATTCATGAATTTAGTCCCTTTTTCAGGTTTTTAAGACCTAAATACATGAATTTAGTCCATTCAAAAAGTACCATTTTTTCAAAAATGGTACTTTTTAAAAACGACATAAATTCATGAATTTTGGTCATTTTTCAGGTTATGAAGACCTAAATTCATAAATTTGGGCGTTTTTAAAAATACCCAATTTTCAAATTTTTCAAAATCTCAAATTTGAGAATTACAATTTTCACCCCCGCTTAAATCATGACCGTTGCAGGACACCGAAAAAATCATAAAAGTTAAGAATCTTAAAATTTGAGAATTACAATTTTCACCCCCGCTTAATCATGACCGTTCTAGGACACTGAAAAAAATTATAAATAGTTAAGAAATCTCAAATTCATGATATTTTTATCCATTTTTCAGGTTTTTAAAATATATCAGTGTGACTTAAAAATATTTCTTTAAAAATGGTATAAAAACAAAAATGGAAGAAACCGCAAGAATATATCCTTCGTTATCATATGGAACGATAGTTCTACTTTAATGGACATTGAAAAAATGAATTAAGAGAAAAAAACCACAAAGATAGAGTTAGGTATATGAAAGATAAGGAATCTCAATTATTATTAAGATTAGAGCATTATAAAAAAATTAAGAAAGAGATGGGACAAAGTTAAGAATGTAACACAGGGAATTGGTATATTCTTAACATAATAAGTTTAGGGTACTTTAACAATTGTTATATCTTCAGGTGTTTTAGTAATTCCAGTAGTTGCTACAGCTTTAACAGGTACGGGTGTTTTTGCAACTTCACTTGTTACAATGTTAGATAAATCTTTAATAACTAAGAAACGAAAATCATTAAAAACTAAGCATTTACATATTAAAGAAGTCTATGATAAACTACATTACTACTTTCAAAGAGTATGTGCTGATAATGTTATTACGTTAGATCGAGATTTGAAAAATTTGATCAAAATAGCTAATGAAGTAAATCAAACCTTTCAATTACAGTCCGAAAAAGTTGATGATAAAAATAAAAAGGATGGCAAAATTTCTAGTGATGCTAAAATTTCTAATGAAGAAAATGACAAATTTTTTTTAGAAGAGCTAAAAACTTTAAGCGAAAATTTAAGCAAAACTTTATTAAGCAAAACTTTATTAAACAAAACTTAAAACGAGAAAACTTTAAACGAAAAGATGTCAAACAACAAAGCAATAAAAAAATAATTTGTTCAGTAAAATGTTTTTGTTGTATTCCAATGCTACCACAAAATTCAAATATTATATTTTAAAAAAATGGGATAAACCAATTTAGAGCTGATATTTTAAAAGAAATAAAACAATTAGAAGAGGATTAATATAAACAAATAAATATTATGAAAGAAAATCATCTTCAACATAGAATGAATAAAAGGCTGGTATTCAATCTGAGATGTTTGAAAAAATGCAGCAAACCGAGCAAGTGAAAAAAAACTGATTTTGAAAAAACTATGAAACCATTTAAAAAAAACTCTTGAAAAAGAAAGTACAAATAATGATAAACAAATTGGAAAATATAACATGATCCCAGAACCAACAAAACTATATTAGATGGACTATGGATTACTAGAATCTAAACATCAATAAGAAGATTTACCAAAATCTATGCAATTATGAACATTCAATTTCATTTATAGATGGGAAAAATAATACCTAGATTTTATCTCGGACAAAAAGAAATATATTTCCACAACCTTTTCGAGGTTTAATTTTTTCACCAGATAAATCTCCTTTTAATATTTAGATAGAAATTTTGTTAATCTTTTAAGAGGGTCAGCTTTAAATAATTATGCTGTAGAAGATCTTATAAAAAAGTTAAAAGCTATGTTAGGACAAGAGTTGGTGCAGTAAAATCTCTAAGACGTTTATAAACAATTAGAAAATTTATTATTCAACGGGGAGTTAAAAGTAGGAAAAGGTTTATCTGAAAAACAGAAAACTGAAACAATAGTATTTTTACCAGAATTGATCCACCAAGAATTAACTAAATAGATTGAATATTTTAATATATGCCAATTAAAAGGAAAGGACTTAATTCTAGTTTTTCAATGAAATTCATTGCTATATTGAAAAAGACTGTTAGAAAAGAAGATTCTAAAAATGAAGAGGATTATAAAAGCTATATAACCGGACATCTCTGATAGTCCTCCAGAAGGCTTCGCCCGTAGCTGAAAATATGTTTGTTGTTTTTAATTTTTTTATAAAAAAATTTTATTTAAAATTTTATTAAAAAATGTGTTCCAGCAGATTTTAGCAACAAAATTAATAATCATTTAGGAAAATTTAACAGAGATTTTAGGTTCATCAAAATTTAGTACAGACGTTAAAAATTATACAACTACTGTCATCACACACTTGTAATTTAGAACCCATTCTACATTTGGAACAAAATAAAAATTATCAAATTGCATTGACTAGTTTCTCTACATTTAACACTATTCAAAACGTTATCAAAGATGTGAATGATCAATTTAGATATTCTACTGATAAAGGCAAACATGGAAAATACTAACTTTTCTTCCTCGGTTCTTACGAAGTTGAATCAATATCAAATGAAATTAAAGACATTATAGGTATACTCATTTAAAGATAAGAAACAATTACATTTTGCAGTTGAACCGGCAGTTTTAATAAATTTTCTCTTACCTTAGACGAAAATTCTATCAAGTTTGATTTTAATACAATGATAGATCATTGTCCAACACCCCACACACCCCACCTACCCCCCACCCCCAACATACTACATCCACACCCCCCCACAACCACCACACACCCCGCACACCCCCCCCACACATACCCCAACATCATACCACCACACCCCCAACAAAATCACCCACAACCACACCCCACCCCCACACAACCACATACCAACACCCTCCCCACACAACCACCAAACTGCCCCCCAATACACCACTCCCACCAATCCCCGCCCCACCCCTCACACCCTCCCACCCACCGCAACCCCACAACCCCCCACTCAAACACCCAAAGTCACCAATACACCCCCCCACAACCCTCACACCCAGCCCAAAGCCCAAAACGCTATTAGGAATTTAATAAACAAAACCTTATAGTCAAGGTTAACATTTAGGTGAGAAGATTCCAAAAATAACTGAAATAAATTCAATTGATTGTAAACCATATTGTGACATTATTGAAGGAGGTATATATAAATGGTAAAATTATCAAATTTAATATTCTGTTTTCCAGCTTTTTACTGTACGCTAATTGGTTATAGATTAAAATGTAAATTCACACAAACAGTTAATTATATTTTCCTATTAACAAGAAAAACTATTAAAACAACATTGGCATTAGATATATCACTGATGAAAAAGGACAAGAAATAAATTTTGGGAGGTGAAGCAGATATTGATAAGACTTTTGGTTCGAGAGGTATATAATAACTCCCACGCGAAGCTAGAGAAGTTTAATTTTCTTCTTCTTTAGAAACAAAAAAAAAAAAAAATAAAAAATAATTTTTTTTGAGTTTTCGTAAATTTAAAAAATGAGATGAACTACCTCTCATTAAATAAAAAAAAAACTTTAAATTTAATCATCATCCAGATTTTATCTAATAAAGTTTTGTCAGTTATTTGTGGTTGAAAGATCAGGATGTGGAAATAACATAATCTATTATTTAAAATTTTAAACGACTTTGTTGATGAGTATGCTCCAAATTTTTTGGGATTATAACATATCTTATAATTCTAGTACTGACAACGGCAGAACAATCCCGTCTATCAATTTTAAAATATGGATTGACTGAAAATAATCTTACAAAAACAGCAATTGCTTCATTATTCAAAGGAATATTGAAAAATCTGAAGAATGAAAAGAAAGAAGACATAATAGTTCGTTGGTGTGGGAGACAGTGAAGTGCAGCGCAGCCACAAAAATAAATCCGAAGCTTTAGTGTTAAAGATAGAGAAGTCGGTAAACTAGAATAAATACTAGAAGATCTATATAAAAATACAAATTACATAGATGAATAGTCAAAACTAAAACAAATGGGAACTAAATATGCAAGATCCCTACCCCCCCCCCCCCGCCCCCCCCCCCCCCCCCACACACAACTAAACTAGAAAAAACAATGAACACATTCGTGATTATTTTTGATGATTGCGTTAATGATAGAAATCCAGTCCACCAGTTGCCAAGCAGAAATTCATATTCACAACCCCCCCGACCGGCTAGACATCAATAAACCCCCTCGTCACCACGTGTTTTTTATTATCAACACAACCAGTACTGTATTCACTTAGTACGGAAGTTGTTATTTAAGAAAGAATGCAAATATATTTCATACCTATTTGAAATAAATGCCCCCCCCACCAACCGCAAAAACTTAACCGTGATTTGTTTAAGAGCATTTATGTGCATCTCGCTCTCTTAGAAATCTCTAAGATGAATCTTAAAACAATATAATGTAACAATGCTTGGTCAAAAGATTATGGCTTCATTGCAATTTTAATATTGATAAAAAAATTCATGAAAGAGTTATAGAAAATATTTTCGCGGAGTGATTGGAAAAAAATATACAAAATATAGTGTTATACATATTTTTTTATTTTATGTATAATATGAAATTTGTCCTATCTTAGAAATTAGAAAATTTTAAAAAGGATCAGTAGTTATTCCATCAAGGTAAAATTTGGTTCTTTTATCAATCAAATGGATCTAATGCTAGTAGTTATGTTCTTCTTTTTAAATACATTTAGGTATTTTTTTTTTAATTAAGTCTATAAATAACATGCTGTTTTATTTCATTATTAAATAATACATTTTTATAATCTTGAAAATGTTAATTGATAGCCACTGATGCCTATTGGAATTCCCTTTAAAAGTTGTTATTTATAGTGTTTTAATCATTATTAGTTTGTATCAAACAGTAACATATAGATTTAAAAATATAGCTTCTGTATGAATCCTTCATTTCCTTCTAATCATCTTTTACTTACATAAATCAAGAGATGAAAGATAACTTATATTTTAATTAATTTCTTCCATCACGTGTAGAATTATACCGGTATTGTTAATTCTATTAAGAAAACAAATCGGTATCTGTAAAGTGTAATTTATTAGTTTTTTGCCAACAGCAGGTGCTAAATAACAAATATAAATTTATACCTAAATAGTTTAGCTAATTCTAAT